>JANTPZ010143846.1:0-28760 GCA_025593235.1 Vachellia pachyceras | reverse complement strand
CCACATAAGCTTGATCATAATTAAGACGTACACCATAATCTCTATACATCTCTCTCCTAATCTCATTAGCGCTTTTGTCAATGTTATCCCTCAAAGTGTCAACAATGATTGATGATGTCAAAGTTGATGCTTTTTTATGTGCAACAATAAGGTTATCCTGGGCATCATGTTGGTGTTCACTTTTAAGTGTTCGTATAGTCAAGAATCCTGTATCTTGACGTTCTCCCATAGAGTATGCACCTAAGTACCATGGACATCCTTCAACCATGCACTTCACAATGATCTTTTGTTTATTATTCTTTACATACCTGTATGAAAACTTATGGGCAATGCTATACTTGTATAATGTTTCCTGGAGAGCACCTGGATTGGCAAAGACTTGACCTTCTCCAATTATAACATCCTTCCACTTTGTACATTTCATTTCAGGTCTGCTAGTAGGCACCATTTGCATTGCCCACTCCACTGACGGTGAATCGTCATTGAACATTATACTGAATTTCCTTCACACCCTTCAGAAACGGCATCTAACCTGCAACAAAATAAAATAAAAACACTATGTTAGTGATTTCAACTTTCTCCTACCTCAATTATAGCATATTTTTCACATCAAATCCAACTTACGATAACTCTTCTTCTGGATCCTCCGTTACTTTCGTTGTCGAATCATCGTCATTATCTTCTATGTAAACATGTCCACTTTCTCCATTGAATTTAATTAAGTGTTCAACTCCTTCATCATCTACAAGTTCCACGAATGTGCTTCTATCAAACGTTAAAGTGAATTTGATGATAAATCGGTTGATGTCTCCTCCCACAATTGATGCTATAATTCTTTTTAACTCTTCATAACTTGTTCCTTCTTTAATGACTCTTGATCTTACCAATCCACCTACATACATTTCACCAGCCAATTCATTGCTTACAAATCTTCCTCTTACATGAAGGAAGCATAGTATAGTCTTCCCAGATGTGCTAGCCATTACCATTCACCACCTTCAGATTTTAATTTTCGTTAACAACCTGAGAAGCTTTATTAACAACCTAAGAAGTTTCATTAACAACTTTCGCTGTTCCTGTTTACAACCCCAGCAGCTACGTCATTTCACCACTGCCTGCATCTTCACTCTTCAGCTGCATTCCATAATTATTTTACATTACAAAACAGAGCATGACCAATATACAACAGAGCACGCACCATCTTCTTTGTAATGAAAACAACCACATTACTTTTCTATCCATTTAAATGACAAGCATTACCACTATATCCATTTCAATGATAAGCATTGATATTTTGTTTGTATCAGGTATGATTATTATAGTTTATCCATCTATCACAAGCCTTTTAATTTGTAGTTTCAGAAATTTCCAGTTTACATTTTCTGCTTCCCTCAGCAACTGTTCTTTGATTTTCGTTCCTTCCAACAGAAATTCATCAAGAATATTTATAGACACACATCAAAATAACAATATTCCAAAATCTTATGCATAATGTACAGGTTTTACGTGTTCATCGTTTGAGGAGCGTAGTACATCGGTTTCACTAACAGAGGAGCTACACTTTGAACAGAGAACATACAGACCCACATTTAATCAACTTTAGCACCAACCATGTCCAACCACCATCTGCTATCTCCGTCTGATTTAGAGCAGCGATTTTAGGGTCTCCTTTTTTCAGAACTTCCCTCTTATATCTCTGTTTCAGTAAGCTTTTCTTCGAGTCTTATTTGCTTAAACAGATTGCTTAAGGGCAATCTGGTATTTTCCACAATCCATTTAACCATTAAAAGGTCCCATGGGACTTGACAGCAATTGTTTAGAGCATTGGGACATTTGCTAGTTTTTTTGCTTCCTTGGGCCTTATGTCTGATTTTCCCTAGAAAAAACAGGTTTTTTTTTAAGAATTCATCAGGCCCAGTCTGACAGCCCAAACATGTTTTTTTAATTCACTGTTGGAAACGCACTTTTCCCCAACGCAGGAAACCAAACGCGGTGTAACTATCGATTTTGGAAAAAACCGCTTTTCTAAAAACGTTGAAAACTAAACGTGGTAGAAACAAAACGCGCTTATTTCCAGAAGAGCGTTTGGACCTTTCTTCTTCGCCCTTCGGGTCACGTGACCCGACCCGGAACCTGATTTCGACCCAGCACGCCGTTTCGCTTACAGACGTTTTCGGCGATTTTGATGCCTTTCTGTTCGTCCTTTCCAACCGAAATCATTGGGAATACAATCTAATGAATGAAAGGAGCATAAAAACAATTTAAAAAACACGAAATATTTAACTTTATGGGTTCCGTTGGGCTAACAAAACTGAAGGTTTCGGTCACCGTTTTTCACACTGAACTCGATGAAAACAGAGGGGAAAATCAATCCGAAAAGCATTTTGGGCAAATCTGTACATGTTCTTGGTATCTCTCTGAACGAAAGAAGACCGAAAATATATGACAGCAACACTTTGGAATGTTCACGAAGAACATAACCAGAAGGCTACTAAAGAGACAGGCACGCCCACATGTATATATTTCCTGACAGTACAGTTATGTATATCCAGATTCAAACATAGAAGAGGGAAATCACAAAAACACAGTTTCAACGAAACAACGGATTTTCATACAGATGTGCACGCATGAAAAGAAAAGGAGAAACCTTTCAAAATTTTGGAAAAATTTCCTCTCCAGCGATTGATTCCGCAGACAAATACGGAATTATAAATCTAAATCCTCAACCAAAATAAACTCATTTCCATGGCAATAGTGAAAAACTCTAAATTAAAACGCACACACAGACTTAATGAAGAACACAGAAAACAACGGTGAACATAAGAATCATATAATTCCATATCCAAATACTTTCACAAAATCACATAGAGAAGCATAGGATCCATGGGAGAGGAATTTAATATGTTGGTACACCAGGCATAGATAAATTTTTGGCTCTGATACCACATGTTCAACATAAATTCAAATACAAAATTTTACAGTGGAAGTCTTGCGTACCTCTTACCACAGTGTATTCTATGAAATTTCTCTAGAACTCTTCTGAACGGGAAATCTGGCACAGCAATGGACTGTCGAACACCGTCACCCCGCCAGGGAATTCTTGATTGAACAAATAACGTTTTGTTTTCCGTATTTGTTCTGAGTACTGGTTTCCTCCTTATATAGCCTCCCATCAAGACTCTCCAAAAGGTTTCAACGACCAGACACAACCCTTTGAACGTAACTCTTTAAATAATGATGCGGGACACATCCGGTGATATATTTACATATAAATAAATATATAATATATAAATATAATAATATATATACTTAATATATATTAATTTCTAACAACCAAATGCCGGAGTCTAGAAGCTAATGAACTTTTGTGTCCAAATGTATTTTGCATAAAAAAAAGATGTTATCAAACACGCACGGTATTCTCTTTCTTAACATATGATGGTAGTATTAAAATGTGCTAAAAAAGAATGTTCTTTAAAGATACCAAGCAATTGCGAGTTTAATTTTTTTTTTTTGGCCAACAATTGCGAGTTTAATTTGAGTACTTAAAATTATGCTATTATAATAATGTGTAGCACAAGATGGTTCCCACTAATTAGTTGTCTCCAATCATCATGTCACAACGATCCAAATTGAATAGTCTTTTCAATGGGATCCAACCTAGTCCCCGACTTGATGTGTTCATCCAATCCATTTAACCTAACTACGCTGTTTAAAAAATTGATTAAAATTTGTTAAAAATAATAAATATGTAAGAAATAATTTTTTAAGTATCCTTATTTATAAGAGATAAGAGAAATAATCAGTGGTGAAAAAAAGGATAAAAGATAATGTAGGAAAAATGATGAGAGAATATAAATAATTAAAGGTAAAATATATAAAAATGTATTTAATATTGAGACAGCCGGAATCTTATAAAAATGATTAAATTAATTCAAATTTTGAGATCTTATAAAAAGGATTGCACTACTAGAAAAATGCTATTTAGCGACGGAAAAATCCATTGTTAAATGGTTATTTTCTCTGAGAAAATTTTCATTTAGCAACGGAAAATATTAGCGACTCTCGTTTTAGTGATGGAAAATAGTCACGATGGAGGGGGTATTATTTTTATTTCTTTATTAAATTTTAATATTTATTTATATCTATTTGTTTTCCTTCATTTATTTTTTACTGACTTTTTCCTTTTCATATTAAGTAGTCTTCTTATAAATTTTATTTTATTTTTGCTTTATCTTTTTTTATGGTTGGGCTTGTCTCTGGGTTTTTAAACAGGAAAAACATCTCCGTCCAGGTGGCTCAGATTTCAATTTTTTTTATATACCTATTTAGCGAGTTTAATGTTTTCTAATTTTTACCAGAGCCTTTTTTAAGAACTTATGGTGTTGCAGCAAAAAAAATTTTAAATGACCAGAAGTTTTAAAGCAACTAAAAATCTAAGATCCTATCAGATGTAAGACCCACAATGTGATTAGATGGATTGGGCATTAGCTAATATAACTAATAAACCAAATATGTTATAACACCAAGGACAATAAGAGGTTATATTTTGTGGAAGATGTTAATCCCTCACACTATGATAAACTATAAGGCTTGAATTTTGATTGGTAGATACGCTTACATTTAATGTTTGTGAGTGTTTTAATTTAGATTATCTTTAGTAAAAAGATTACTGTGATTAGCAAATAAAAAAGTTAAATGATGAAGACAAGCTAATTACACACTTAAAAGTAGGGTTGGGAATACGAGCCAGCCCACCAACCCTAATCCCTGGTGGCGGGCTGGGGTTCCCCAACCCAAGCCCGTCCCGCCAACCCGCCAACCTATTTTTTATTTTATTTTTTTATAAAAATAATTTTTTTTACCCAATTTTTCCTATAAGATTGCATATTTTCATGATTCTCTTTTCAATCCTATCAATAAGTGTTCAATAATTTCCTAAAAATAGAATTTAATATTAATTTTTTCTTTATAAAAAATATTGGGATTAAAAAAAACATATAAAATAATTTTTTTAAAAAATAAAAAAGGCGGGATAGGCGGGCTGGCCCGCCAACCCGCGGGCTGTTTTTGGTAGGCCGAGCCCACCAGTTTTGGCGTGCTGGCGGGTTGGGCCCGCGGGCCCAACCCGTATTCCCACCTCTACTTAAAAGGACTCTTGGGCTCAAATCAATAAGTTTTGTCCCACCATGACAAAACCAAAAAAAAAAAACAGTCTAATGAATGAGGGCTCTGAAGTAAATGGTCTTGATTTCAAGAGCGGGCCTGCATATTGTACATGCCTCCCATAACCTTTCTTCAACTCTTAGCCATTTTGGGCAACTTCAGGGCAAACAATTAGAACCTAAATTTAGGGGAATTACTATATTTTTATATACTATCCTTCACTAATTAACATGAAAAAACCCTTTCTGACTGACATAGAAAGTCTTGCATGTAGTAGTGTAAATGAGTTTTTCTAATATAGAAACTATATATGTATGGTATGGCTTCTTTTTTTTCCCTATCGATTTGGACTCAAAACCAACGGATTGCATCAATGCCAGTTTGAGTTCATGAATGGGTTATTATTTTTTTTGGGTAGCTGTAGGTATTCTTCTATTGAAATTTGAAGCATTCTCAGATATTAAACAAGTTATTAATTATTGATATACGAATACCTTGTAATTGATGTTGTCGGCTTTGAATGTTCTTTTTTGTCATAATAAACTTGGATAATTAAGCTCTTGATTCCCTTAGTCCTATTTGTTATAGGATAATATTCTCCTTCGCAAGGTTAATGTGCTCAAAACTTTTTTCTTTAATTAGTAAAGATTATTATTCTTTTCGTCGGTGAAAAAAGTATATTGTCACAACAAGGGTTGACAAGAAGGAAATATATATTGAAATGTGACATTTATACAAGTTTTAGAAACCACGGGAGGATGTGTGGTGGGAGAATCTTGAAGAGGATAATTATAAGCATAAGGAATTAAGAATAAATATATACCCACCAAATAAATGTAAGTTTAACCACTTAAAAACTAAATAAATAAGTACCCATTGTTCGTGGATTTAACAGTAAGGATTGTTGCTTCTCACCAGTTAGGGAGAAAGTTTGATTCCTTATCTTGGTGCTTAGAGAGGCATCCTACACATTGGCTAAAGCACATAACATGTTGTGAAAGATTCATCCCAGTTCTTAAGCAATGATAGTGAGCTGTGTAACTGGGCAAACGTCTTGCATTTGGTTTAAAACGAGCCTAACCACTTGCTTAAAATCTTATTTACCAAAATAAATAAGTAGATTTAAGTATTTTAAATTTGGCCACTAGGTGCACAACAAGACGATTCCCACTAATTAGCTGGTTATCACAATCATATCATATCACAATGATCCAAAGAGTTTGATCTTCTTCATGATGATGTATTCTTTGTAGATCTACACCCAAAATGCACAACACACTTCATGACAAAGGAAATACAATTTTAAAATGTGAAAAGAAACCTTGGGATATAATATTAAAGAATAAAGTACCTAATTCATGTAAAGATTAAAGTTCCTAATACACCACTTAATGTCAAAGGAGTCCAGATTCATTAAATTCGGAAAGTGTCTAGATTCAATGAACCGACAAGTCCTCTTGCACCTTCATTCTAGAGAATCTAGTATTTCAAATAGAATATTCTAAAAACGTTTTTCCTTTTTTTAATATATAATATTATCCTATTTGTGATAGGATATGATTCTCCTTCTCATCATATATTAGCATGGGCTTCAAACTTGCTCTTTAAAGATTATATTCTTGCCTTGTATCAACCCACAAAAAATGGAGGAAAATCGATAAAAAGTATCTGTATGATTTTTGTTGTTGTTAAGTACATTTATCCCCTTATTGGATACAATCAAGTTTAAGGTATTGCTAGGTATGATATATGAACACATCTTTCAACGGAGACTCAAATTTTAGTCACCATACGGTAACAAAGTTCTAGGCACAATGATGACAAGTTTATCAAATTAAATTTTATAAATAACTTGAATTATATATCTACGACGGTTAAACAAGGATAATACATCATGATGTCATACAATAGAAGATTTTAAGCATAAACCATGATGTTATCTTGATCTTTGCTTGGTTTTCTTCCTCTTCTCTTCCTTTGCTCTTCTCTTCGACCTCTCTCTTATGGGTCCTGTTTCTTCTCCTCTAGCTTGAGCAGGAAAATGGATAGAAAATAAGCTTAGAGAACTTTTTAAAAAAAAAAAATATGCCCACATATGTGAAATTGAGGTGGGGTTGACTTGTACTGACAAAGTTTATACTAATAAAATGTACCACTCTTATAAATATCATGTATTGCTTTTCTTTATTAAGCAAGAGCATGATAAGTGGCTTTTCCATCTCCCTACAATCCACTTTATGCAAAATTTTACTTTCTACACCGTTGGGGGAAAATTCGGTTTAGAAAATTCATTCGAATGGAAAAAAAAGCTCATTCGAATGACCCTATTCTTTATAAACGGTTTAAAAAGTTTAAAATTCAAAATGTTGTAACTTCCTCATTTGAGCTCCAAAATTTACAAATGACATATCGCTGGAAAGCCCTTTGAGTCTAGTTTCAAATGGAACAAGTTTCATATCAATTGAATATCTGGATTGAGAGATATCATGAAAAAACCGAACATATATCTGGAATATACGTATTCCTGATACATGTTTCGTTTTTTTTCCAATATCTCTCAAATTAGAAATCATATCATTTTGAAATTTGTTTCTTTGGAAATTAGACTCAAAGGGATTTCCAATGATAGGTCATTTGTCAAATTTGGAGTTGAAATGAGCAAGTTACAGCATTTTGAAGTTTTAGCTTTCTAAACCATTTATAAAGAGTAAACTCATTCGAATGAGCTTTTTCTCCATTCGAATGAACTTTCTAAGCAGAATTTTCCTTCAACGGTGTAGAAAGTGGACTTTCTACACCTTTGGAGGGGACTTTCTACACCATTGGGGGAAAATTCGATTTAGAAAGTTCATTCGAATAGAAAAAAAAGCTCATTCGAATGACCTTACTCTTTATAAACGGTTTAGAAAGTTTGAAATTCAAAATGCTGTAACTTCCTCATTTGAGCTCCACAATTTACAAATGACCTATCGTTGAAAAGCCCTTTGAGTCTAGTTCCAAATGGAACAAGTTTCATATCAATTGAAAATCTGAATTTAGAGATATCATGAAAAAACCGAATATATATCTGGAATATATGTATTCCTGATACATGTTTCGTTTTTTTTTCGAATATCTCTCATATCAGAAATCATATAATTTTACAATTTGTTTCATTGGAAAGTAGACTCAAATGGCTTTCCAATGATAGGTCATTGGTCAAATTTGGAGTTGAAATGAGCAAGTTACAATATTTTGAAGTTTAAGCTTTCTAAGCCGTTTATAAATTGTAAAATCATTCGAATGAGCTTTTTTCCCCATTCCAATGAACTTTCTAAACCGAATTTTCCCCCAATGGTGTAGAAAGTGCAATAATACGGAGGTTTAGAAATACTTAATCGAATCAGATAATAACTTAATCAAATCCGTCACTTCATTTCCTTTAAACTTGGGTAAAGACGCGCGAGGTACTGAAGGCTGCTGTTTCAGGGGCAGTGAGGACATTTCATTAAAACTTGGATAAAGACGCGCCCGGTTCTATCATCTGTCTAGGATTTAAAATTTCGAATCACCTTTCTGGGATTCATTGTTTTCGAGGTACTTTTCCGTCATTTTCACTTTTTCTTATGCCCAATCTCATTTCGAAAATGCCCTAAATTAATTTTCTTTTGAAAATCCTAATTTAACAATTTTTGGTTCATGTACTGTCGTTCCAACAGACTGTTTTTAACCTTCTACTGTAAAGAATTTTATAAATTAGGGCACTCAATGAGCTATTTTTAGCCACTTTAAATTGCATTTCTGAGGCATATGGACAATTTAAATAATAATATTTGACTAAAACTTGTTAAATAGCAAAATTTTAATTTTCTTAAAAATTTCCCATGAAGAGTATTTTTACTACCAGAAAAATAGCATTTAGCGACGGATAAATGCTCAATTTCCGTCGCTAAAACAGATTTAGCGACGGAAAAAATCCATCGCTAAATTTAGCGACGGAATTATCCGTCGCTAATTAGAGACGGAAAATATAATATTACATATAATATTAATTAAAGCTTTCTTTAATATATGTAAAATATGTTATGAGTAATATAATTTAAAGCTTTATTTAATATATGTAAAAATTAGAGACGAATATAATATTTCTCGCTAATTGGGTATTTTAGAGATGAATTTCCAAGTCGTAACTAATTTCATTCGCTAATTTAGACATTAGTGAGGAATTTAATATTCCTCACTAATTGGTCTATTTAGAGAGGAATTTCAAAGTCGTCGTTAATTTTTCTCGCTAATATGTGATTTTCTAGTAGTGTTTTGTCCATGTACACTTAATTGATCCTCATTTACTGATCAGTGACTTTTTCTCTATTTTCCAGTGTCATGGGTCATTTCCTAATATTCTAGTCAAAATTATCAAATTGTCCATGACTGTTCTCAAAATGATCTTTTGCCCGTACGTATTAAATACTTACAAAATGGCACATTTGACATCTTTTATACTTCTATTCACTCTCCAAATCCTTTTTCATCTGAGCCATTCATTTAGCCCTTATATCCGGTTACTGAAAATTGAGGATGTTACATGTAGCACAATATGATTTCCACTTATTAGTTATATGCAATTAATCATCATGTCACAACGATCCAAGTAGTCCTTTAATTTTCTTCATGATAATGGATTCTCTACTCCACATAGATTCTTAATTCGTAGGTGCGTCACAACACACAACCAACTTCATGATATATTCCTGCAATTGGATAATATAGAGTAACATTTCAATAAGGAATAAGGATGAAGAAATAATTTAGCATCTGCCAAAAACTCTAATGATCTCCCTCTCAACCTTGACCCTCCCACAGGCTCCAAAAGATATCTCCAATTTAATCGTGTACATTATTCTTTATTATCTCCGATTTGTAAAAGTAGTTGAGCCAAATGAGTGGTAGTGTCTTTCTGATTTCCCGTGTGTTTTGTTAAAAAAATGGATATAAATATAATCAATTCATGGAATAGTTGACTTAACATACCTTGCCTATTTCTAATTCACAACACCTTTTTTAAATTGAAAACAAAAAAACCAAAAACAAAAAATAAAAACTAGTTTTAGTTTTTAAAAATTTTGAAACTTAAAACACAAAACCGAATGAGGCCTAAGTTATTGGATTTATTAAGAATGATTATCGAAGTTCTTTTTTAGATATTTTGGAGCATGTTTCCTCTCTCTTAGGATATTTGATTTATGATATCCTTTATGCCCCGTTTGGTACGCGAAAGAGATTTTGATAGAAGTGAAAATATGTTCTAAAGTGTGTTTGGTATGACTATGGAAGTATAATATAAATTTTCTTTGAAATATTAATTTTAAAGGGAAAATACTAAAATACCCTAAAAAAAGCATCCATCTTCTTAGATCGCCTACCACCGTGTCGCATATCACCTACTGGCCACCTCCACCGCCCACCTTAACTGCAGATTGGCCCACCTCCATCTTAGATCGGAGACCATATCTGAAAAAATGGTGTGGCCCCTTCCGCCGCTCCCTCCCATTGTGCTCAACGGAGGTGGAGGCTGTAGGTGGAGCCTACTCAACGAAGTTTGCTCTATGGAGGCTGATTGAATGAGGTGTAGGCTGCTCAACGGAGGTAGGGGCTGTGGGTGGAGGCTTCTCAATGGAGGTGGAGGCTATGGGAAGAAGGGGAGAGGTGAAAAGGTCAGAGATCCAATTTTATAGAACTGGAATTGGGTTCTCATGAGAGAGTTTGGATTTCAGTTCCATCAATCTTGGGTCTATGTAAGTGGGTTCAATGATTCAAAACACTCAAATTTTGGGTTCCACTTCCCACCCCCTCATTCCTTCCTACCAAAAAATAATGCATATTACAAATATCCAACTAACTAAATTAATTTTTTAATTTTGTATATTAGTTATTTTTTTTGCCGAATTGTATATTAGTTATTACATTTAGGATTGAAGGAAGTATATTGAATTCCTTTGCAATTAGACAAGCATACACGAGAAACTTAACTTTCTATTGAGGGAGTACTTAATATCAAATGTAAATAATTAAAAATGGTATTTTTTAGAAAAACTAGCAATCATTTTTTACAAATAACTAACTGAATTAATTTTTTAATTTTTGTAAATTAGCAATTTATTTTTTACATTTATAAAGTATTTTGAACCCCTGCCATAAGACAACAAGCATATATGAGATTTAAGCCCAAGAATAAACATTTTTATTGGAGAGATATTCTGGACGAATAATCAATAAGCATCAATAATTAAGAATATACACAACGTGAGTGTGAGTTTAACAGACACAGAATCATTAATAATCAACAAATACCTAGAATCTGCCTAAGATTACAAAATTCGAATATACCCATCAATAACATCAAAGGGGCATTGGGATAAAAAATTACAGGACCTCCAAAATATTTTTATTAATTAGGGTGCCCAATATTTTCCCACGTTACGATATATACTTTCTTTTAACCAGAGATTCACAGAGCACTCAGTAGAGTGGGATAACGTAGGAACAAGGTTGGCCCATCAACTACACCCTACTACTCCCGTCTCTATTATAGGAGACTTTACCAAAAAGTGTTGTTAGTGTCTGTTATAGTTTTAAAAAGTATTAAATATTTTTTTACATATAGTCATATTTAATAAGGGTAATGAGAGGGAATAGAAATTAATATAATGTTGGAGTTTTTCATTTGTTTGAATGGATAGAAAATATGAGATGAGGAAAGGTCAGAGAAGAATTTTTTTTCTGGGAAGGGGGAGTGTGGGTTTTCCCCACTATGGATTAGGATTTAGGAAGGAAAAGTAAGAGTAAATAAAAGTTGAGAAAAAATGGAGTGGGAGACTTGTCACATTTTGTCGTTAACTTTTCACTCCAAAGTTAAAATCAACAACAATAAAGTTTTATTCCACTAGATAAGTTGATTGCATATATTACAGGATGTCATTATACTCTATCGTAAACTAGATCTTTAGATAGATTATTCAAAAAAAATCACTTAAATTTTATAATAATTTTAATAATTTTAGCCATTTTTATTAATATATATGAATTAGTTAAAAGTAACTTGTATTTAAATCCAGAGTAGTATCGAGTAATTGTATAGTTATATTTTCCTTCCCACTGAACATATACTATATAGTCATCATTTTCTACAATATAATATATTTTCCAATCAAACATCGGAAATTGTAAGCATCCATGGCAAGGAAAGCTTCGTGCAAAAATTGTGGAACCTAAATATATATATATATATATATGTGTGTGTGTGTATGTATGGATGTAAGGTTTAGGTCGAGGAAGTTTGTACCGGGCATATATAACACTTGGCCACGCAATGACAAGAGAAAAATAAAGAAGGTTAAAATATACTTTTAGTCCTTTATATTTGTTTCAGGTTTCATTTTAGTCCTTTAAGTTTAAAAAATGCATTTTAGTCCTTCAAACTTAACGTCGTTAGTTTCTCTTAACGGAAATTATTGACTCATTGAATTTAATTGATGACTGCGCAATAAAACGTTGGCAAATCATATTCAAATTTTAATTTTAATTTAATAATATAATAAATTTGATATTTTAAATTGTGTAAAATAAAAAAAGATTTAAAATAATAGCGTTAAATTTAATGAGTCACCAATTTCCGTTAAGAGAGACTAACGGCGTTAAGTTTAAAGGACTCAAAGTGCACTTTTTAAACTTAAAGGACTAAAGTGAAACCTGACGCAAACATAAAGGACTAAAAGTATACTTTAGCCAATAAAGAATGTTTAACCATTAATGGACATATGAGAGCTCCATACTATTTATAAATGGATATATATAAATCCTGACCCTAATTGATATATGAGAATAATATCGGCCATATAATTAAGTGACATTGACAAAATTAAAGGGAAGAAAGAAACACATCAACAAATGAAAAGTTAGACACCATGTATTTGAAAAGTAGAGAAATAATTGAGAATACTGAGAGATGGAGAGTTCTTTGGGAGTATCTTTCGTCCATATATATATATCATAAAAAAAATTCTTCAAAGGAAAAATGGTCTAAGTGGAGATTGAGGTGTACCTCTTTGCTTTGTCAGAGGTAAATAAATAGGGATTTTTGGAGACAGCATTGGACCGCTATTATTATAATACAGTAATAAACCCTAATACACCAAAACAAAAGGGACTAAAGTGCTTACAGTTTAGGCCACAATAATGTGCCCAACAAGACGATTCCCACCAAATAAATCTCTAATCATCATCATATCATCAAGTCACTAAGATATTCTTGTTTTCAAGATAATGGATTCTCTATTTCCACCACTGAATCATTTGGACCAACCAGTTCAACTAATCATCTCAAATTTGAGACTGGGAAATGCAGCATAGATGATAAGAGCATCATTTGAAAAAAAAGGTCATGTCAAACAATTTGTAGCTATCTTTTTTCTGTTTTTGCATTTCTCAATGTGCTTTTTTGGGAATTTTGTTCCCCAATGGTGCATGCAAGTGGAGACAAAATCATCTCAAAATCTGTAAAAACCATCTCAAAATTCACAAAACCATATAGAAATCCGTAAACTCCTTTCTCCCAACGGAACTTCTTTCTTCCAACGGAGTTCCTAAACATGTAATTGTCTGTTTGATGGATTTTTCTCTTTTTGAGGGTTTGTGTTATAATTGAAACTCCACAAATTCAGCCTTAGTACATGTAACTTTTTTTTAAAAAAAATTATCCAAACAGATCTTTTTATTTTTTTTCTAAAATTAACTTGTTTTAAAAACAATTATGAAAACAAGAAAATAAAAAACAGAAATAAAGAGACCTTAAATTAGCCCGACTGAGATTAACAATAATTATTTTGCTTTTGGAAAACAACAATTATATTGTTTCTGTTAATTTTAAGATTTGAAATGTTTAATCAGAATATTATTTACTATTCTTGGTTTCTTGCTTTATGAGTAATGTCATGCATGATTGATGTGCGATCAACTGATGAAGGGAGACAACAGTATTCCAATAATCATCATAGTCATGCCATAAAAAGCATCATCTCATGGCGCGTTTAGCTTAACCCTTTTTTTTTATATTTATCTAAAATTTCATAAAATTGTTTAAAATTAACTAATCCAAATACTCAAGTGATTTGTTGGTCAAAAAAAAAATACTCAAGTGATTTTAAAAATAAATTTTAAGTATAATAGATTTTATAAAAAAAATACGCGATTGTAGTAAGAAGGAAGCATTTGCATGATTGTTATTAAAATGAATTTTGGTGCGAAAATCAATAAAAATAGGTTGTAATTATCTCAAAGCGCTTCTAATAATTTTTGGGGTGTTTTATAAGCTTTTCATGAAACCAAGATAACTTACACATGAAAAAGTCATTGTAATAGGTGGTAATTACTAAAATGGATGATTTTGATGTCAATTAACTTTATTTTGGGTAGCCAAACATCCACTTAGTGCATGTTTGGACCTACAATTTGATCGTCAAATAGAGCAATCCAGTTCAAAAAACAAAAATCAAATAGAGCAATTCAAGTTCCAAACGTCCCCTCACCAATTTTTTTATGTTTGCTTAGCTAAAGTTAATTTGAATGTTATGGTAAAAGCTACTTATAAATGTAAATCAAAATTAATGTGTTTTTCGCTTAAACGTATAGAGAGAAAGAATGACCATAGAGAAGAAGAGTTTTGAAGTATGTCATGTTTTGCTTTAATGGAAAAAAAATACTCCAACAGATCTAATAATTTGATGTTTATAAAAATACTTGAAAATGAAAAAATATTAAATAATAAAATTTGGGGAAAATTGAGAAAAGTTTTTATTAAAATTTAATGTAAGAATCACGTGATAAATTTTTATACACATCAAGTATTTGTACTTATACATAGAATATCAATACTTTGATGTAGATCCCTTACCAATTAAATTTTGAATGGGAACTTTTTCCCAAATTTTCCTTACAATAAAAGTAATTTAGTATTTTCAATAATATATTAACTTTTTTTAAAAAAATTCATGCCTTTTTTTAGTTATTTTACATCTAAACTTGCATTTTCTTTAATCATGCAAACAATTTTTAGTTTATCAAACTAACATTTTATAAAAGTCAATCGGAACATAAATCATATAAGTGTATATGTAGATTAGTTTTTAAAATCATGGTTTTAGCTCAAATCATGGTTTGAAATGCATAGTAGTCAAACATCCTTCCAAAATTCAAAATCATGATTTTGGTTAAGCCACCCTAAGACACTCCTTTTTCATAATCTCTTTTAGCAAGAAAATCCATGATTTAAGGGTGCAAAACCACAGTTCTTCATATTTTTTTAACTTTTCCATGAGCTATTTTCTAAAATATATTATCTAATATAACTTTTATCACTTTTTATTCAGAAAATATTCTCCAAGAACTAATCCCTATATACTAGTACAAAAACCATCACTTGCTGATGTTCAACTCTCATTCAATTGAATCATAAGCAAAAAAAATGGTTCAGGTTTATATTTTTTATAATTTTTCATAGATATACACTTTAAATTTGGGGACAAGTTGATAATATAATGATATAAATAAACATAAAAAAATTTGAAAAGATCCTCAAAATTAAAGGATAGCTGGGACGAAGCTGACATGGGATAACTGACACCCCTTCTTCTAGATAATGGGGCTGTGGGAGTGGAGACATCTTCCAACAGTGGAGTGGATGGAGGGTTAAAGTGGGTAATACAAAAATGAAAGTAAATTCTTTGGGTTTGAGGATGGAACCCAATTCTACCATAGGTTATTAAAATGGATTCCATATGGAATTAAAATTTGACATGTCAAACATTAAAAAAAAAAACAAGAAGACCTCCTTGACTCCTTCTCACCTCAATTTCCAACAATGAGATTTGTCAAATAAACTATTTTCATTTGTCAATATGCCACTTTCACTTATCATCAACACAATGTGTCCGTTTGGGAACGCGATAAAGAAGTATTTTTACGCAAATCGAGATAAATATGTGGAGAAGATTATTTCGTTTTGTGGAAAAACACTGTTGAACGTGCTTTTGAGAAGTAAACAAATTTTTCCAACCAAGCACATTGTCAGATATTATTTCCTTTGGTCGGAACATAATTGCCATTCTCCCAAATTAATTCTCCCATTAAAAGCTTTTATGATCATGCTTATCACTTTTTTTTTTAACACGAATATACAAGTTTATGGCCAAGCTTGAGTTTTGTTTTGCATCCATACCTTTTTAACAAGCTTAATTATTTTACACTATTTCTAGTATAATCGAAGTGTTTCTTTCCTTCTTTCTTTTTTTTTTTTTAAATTTATTAGTATGTGACCGGTAGGTACGACGTGTTAACTAAACTATATGCATATCTATTTGTTATATTAAAAAAATCCCCTCTTTAGTTCTATACTATGCCAGATATAGATGATATGATATCAATGTGTTTAGTGGTGGATTCAGGACTCTGGTTCAGATGTGCAAACTATTCTTTTGAAAAAAATAACAATACAATTTTGAATTGTACTTATTCTTTGCATATTTTAACAAAAGTTTTGCTAAAATTTAGTGGGTTCAAGATAAATGGGATTTATTCTTAATATGTTTTGAGAAGAATTTGAGAAAAAATTAGTAGGTTCAAAATTAGCAAATGAGTGGGTGCAAAATAAATCGTATAGTACTAATATATGCCTAATTTTCTGAAAGTTAGGTGGTGCAGCTGAACTCACTGAATTACGTGTGGGTCCATTTGTTTATTGTTGTGCGCATGGTTCCACATTTTATGGCATTTTTGCCAATTGTTTGTGTTAAGCCCAATTAAATAAAACTTTGGCAGAGGCATGCTTTAGCCTTCAATTCGCTGTTGAGCTATGAGGTCATCGTGTGAAAATGATTAAGGCAACAATTGATGACTCATAAAAACAAAACAGCTGAATTGTTCTTTTCGTGATCTGGGCGGATGCATAAAAGAAATTATGAACATAAATTAATTGCATATCCTCATGTTAATTTACAAAAATTAAAAAAAATATATATAGTTAATTATTTATTTGTAAAAAAGTGTGACGATTTGATTTTCCTAAACTATATATCCGTTTTAATCATTTGCATTGAAAAATACGTTCTTGATAAAAAATGAATTTAATGTGTGCAGTCATATAAAGAGTTTATGAAACAAAATTATAAATTTGTGAGAGTATATGAATTAGAGTGTTAAGAAATTAACATTAACTGTGAACATTTTTAATTATTAGAGGTAATATTGCTCATTGTTTAATACATTGGGAGCAAAATTGATCAAACAAAAACGTTTACATTACAATTTCTAGCTACGTGCAAAGATCCAAGCACTTCTTCTCTCAAGATAAGGAAATTACAAATAAAAATAAAAATCAAAGGCTTTAATTGGGACGTATAAGAGTAAAAGTAAAATGTTTGTTTACAAGGAATATTTACGATGATGAAAAATAAAAATCCACATTCAATATGTACAATCAAGAAGAATTTATGAAACAAAATTATAAATATATGAGAAAAAGTGAATTAGAGTATTAAAAAAATTAATATTGACTGTTATTATGTTTAACTATTGCATCTGAGATTGCTCATTATTTAAGACATCCCAGAGGCAAAAATTGATCCAACAAAAACCTTTTTTTTTGGACCTGAATCAAACAAAAAACTTTTGATATCTAGTCAGAAACCAATTTGTAAAAGTGGTGATTTTTAATTTCGTAAAGGATTCACGCTCCTTTAATTTATATGTTATGTGGTCAATAAAACCACAACCACACACACCAGTTTTATTTCCACACGGAACGACGTGTCGTCCTCCTCAACTCAAAGCCAGATCTTTAAGAATGTTGACTGCTCCTGGAGACCACAAAAGCAATATAATGATAAAAAAAAAAAAAAAAGAAGCTAAGTGCACTTTTTAAAAAAAGTTCATACAATGGTTTTGTTTTCATTTGAATTTTTGATCTTAATCTTTTAAACTATAGTTTTTAATCATTCAAATTTCATTTTGATTGATGCTTATATTTTAAATAAGGATTAATATATACAGGATTTGATCCATCAAATTTCCTTCACTTTACTTTTTGTTTCTTAAGCTTTAAATCATGAGTTTTAATCCTTTCAGAAGCAAAATGGTTCAAGTTTTTTTAATTAAATTATAGAAATCAATACTTAAATGAAACTTGTGAAACCAAAGCCTCTAACTTGTAAATTGAGGGCAAAAACTAAAATGAGAACAAATTGAAAGAAACAAAGATTTTATTATTAACTCTTTTAAAACATATAATACATCAAGTCTTTAGTATAAAAGTTTGTTGACATTTTTATGATATTGAAGAAGTTAAATATATTACTTTAAATCAATTTTATTTATCTTCTTCTCTACATGACTTAAAAGCTTATATAAAATCCAATTATATGTACAAATACTTTTAAACAATGTATTTAAATTTTGGGATTATCAAAAATCAAATGGCTTCTATATTAACAATTAGAGATAATATCTTATATGTATTGAGATAGTGAAATATTTTAAAGATGTTCTTAATCATAATACCGATGAACATTAATTTTTATGTTACCACTTCTATAGCTTATTATCTTCTAAGTTGTGGATTATCTCCTATCATTAGCAAAAATCAATTCACCATTCGCTTAAATTGCAAAAAGTTTTCTACACCTCATGTCAACTTTAATTATTATTTTTCTACTTATATCTTTATTCTATATTTCCGTAATGATAAAATTTATACTACCATATTATTTTATAATATTTTTTCTTTTAATGTATCTATAAATCTAATTAACTTACTATTTGAGCCTTTTGAATTATTTATATATTTATGCGTGTGCAATTTTTGTTGAACCACCTATCCGCAAAAGCAAGCATGCAAAAGGATTAGCCTCTGTGGATATTTGAGTTCCTATAATTCTGATAGTTCTTCATAGGCAAATATATTAATGTCATGCTTGATTCCTGAAAATAAAAGAAAGGGAGATTTATTGTAAGGTACAAAAAAAGGAAGTTATTTATGAAAAGGTTCTAAGAGGTTGTCAATGACAAATCTAGGAGTACTATTGACAAGTGGAGCAGCTGCCATTGACAACTCTTGAGACATTTTCATAAATAACTTCCTTTCTTGGAACCTTACAATAAATCTCCATAAAATAAAAACATTTATCTAAATCGACATGTTGCTTAACTATCAGTATTCAGTACCACATATTGCATTATTAATCTCTATTTTAGAAAGGAACAATACACACACAGACACGGTTTTTTTAATGCCTCATTGATTTTCATATTGTCTATCAAAACTGTTTATTCTTGATTTTAAAATAATAAAAAATATTTTTATTGGATTAACACAATATTTAGTCCCCTAGTCTACTCTTATTTTGATTTTAGTATTTTACGTTTAAATTAGTTGTTTTGATTCTCAACATTTATTTTATTTAAAATATTAGTCTATATAATCAAATAAAATATGAACAATTTTATCATTTGAGGGACTAAAACCAAAAGGAGAGGAAATTTAAAAGATCAAATGTCGTATTAACCCTTTTAATATTTTAAAATTATTTTCAAAGCCTAAAAAATTATCGAAAAATTTCTCAGAAGTGTACTTTTTTCAGAATAATGATATTCTATATTAAATAATAAACCAAATGAACTTAATGCATGGCATTAGAAAAATTGAAAAAAATAATTCTACTTTTTAGGGGTCGCCTAATAGTGGTTCAAAGAGTCATATAACATAATCTTGTTTTATTCTAATTTTAATAACGATAACGATTGATTGAATAGTAAGATGATGATACGATTATGAGGTCCACTAGCTTTGTCCACGAGATCTTCGTTTTGAACCTTATCTCACAGTATCTTTCACATAAGGCAAAATCTTATTGAAAAATTATTGATTGCATCTTAATTTTCTTAGTTTTTATAACAAAAAATTTTGGTAAGTTGAATCATACAGTTCATCAGAATCTTAATAGCTCCTCTCATCCATAGGTTTGGTAAGAGCAGATCTTTTATAGTAGTTTTATTTTCTTTATTTAATTTGCATGTTTCGTAGCTCCCAAAGTAGTAACTTTCCATTTGATGTGAAAAAAAGGAATAGATCTCAATGCTTAAAAATGTCTAATTGTAATCATTCCTTGGGTTTATAGTATTTATCACTTCCAATAATTTACTAAAATTAAGAAACGATAGTTAATTCATTAAATTTGTCTTAAATTATTTTTTTTTTCAATTTTACAAATATTAAATGAGGTTTTGAAAGAAGA
Source organism: Vachellia pachyceras (assembly GCA_025593235.1). Classification (NCBI taxonomy): domain Eukaryota; kingdom Viridiplantae; phylum Streptophyta; class Magnoliopsida; order Fabales; family Fabaceae; genus Vachellia; species Vachellia pachyceras. Next base: position 8,274 of record JANTPZ010143846.1, on the reverse strand, counting down.
TAAAAAGATAAGAAGTGGCATTTTAACTTTAATTAAAGGAGACAAAATTGATAAAGAAACATTGATTACTTTTTAAGTGATATTGTAAACAAAAAATGTTTTTTATGATTGACTCATAATATTATTCGGAGGGAGCAGTTTCCGTAAATAAAGAAATTTACTATCAATTTCAATGAACGTAGTAAGAGAGTTGGGTGCATTATGCTTAATTAATTATCATAAGAATAAAAAATCTTTACGGTAAAGGATTTGGGCAAAGCAATAATTGGTTCATGCCAAATAATGCCAATGAAAACCTGGTAGCATGCCAATGAATAAGGTCACTTTTTTTTAAAAAAAAATTGAGATGAGTCTCATATATTGCAAAGAAGTTTTATAAAACAATGTAGTTTTCATTGGCATCAATTCACACAATACCAGTTTGGCAAAAATATGCTTCAATTTTAATCCCTTAATATGAAATGATGAAAATCCAACTCACATTGTCACTTAAAAAAAATCCAATATGAGTGGTATTAGGCAATATTTGGTATGATCAATTGGGGTTTCAATAAAGAGAGATAGGGGGAAATTTCCTTTGACACCAAGATACGCGATGGAAGTCTCTCTTGATGTTGAGCTCGCAGAGAAGGAAATGCGATTGCCCTGTGCTGATGAAAACATATTTACCAAGAAGGTTAAGATTAGAGACAGAAATGCTGGGGTTGCTGATGGAATAGAGGAAGATGGATTTATGGAAAGCAATTGGATAGGACAATGTGATCAATCGATGCCGATAGAGGGTTGCCCAGTGCGCTCTGATGCAAGCCTGGGTACTGATTCTCCCATGCCTGAGGATACTTCCTCAGACCATCCGCAACCTCCTGCAGCATCCTTCCGGGATAAACTCCTGGGCCAAACATCTTCTGGAGCTACTAATACTGCTAGCATGACTACAGGCTTGACGATTGAAAAAGGTGATGTCGAGGTATGTCTGGAAGGACTTATCCCTACTATCACATTCTCGGAGTGGATCAAAGCGCTTATGTCTCAATGTATGAAGTATGCGGTAATAGTCAAGTTGTTGGGACGCTTCATTAGACAGGATATCCTGCACGCTAAGATCTCCTCTCTGTGGAAGCTATCCGGTGGCTTCAAACTAATAGAACTGGAGGGTGGGTGTTACATGGTGAAGCTAGAGAATGATGTTGACTATCAGAATGCGCTGCTGGGAGGGCCATGAATGGTTCTTGGGCATTACCTTACTGTTCACCCGTGGGAGCCAAGTCTATCGCCAACTAATCTGGAGATCAAGCAGGTATATGGCTGGTTTAGACTCCCTGGTCTCCCTTATCACTATTACCATAAGAGTATCCTAAGAGCTATTGGAGAAGTAATTGGTCAAGTCTTAAGAATTGACTACAACATGGAAGGGGTTGCTAAGGCAAGATTCGCACATTTAGCTGTTAAACTTGACTTAACTAAGCCTTTAGTCTCTATGATTAAACTTGATGGTTTAACTCAGTTTGTGGAGTATGAAGGCCTACCTACAATTTGCTATGCTTGTGGAAGATATGGGCACCTTGAGGAAGCTTGCCCTCACCGAGTGCAGCATCCGCCGCAGGTTGGAATTCCAGCAAGCTCAAGTCAGCTGGCCACGACGGTCCCAGCGAGTATTGATTGCAACGCTCCGACGCGTGAAGATCAGATTTTTGGGGAGTGGATGAAGGTGAAGCCTCGCAACGGTCGCCAAGCAAGAGCGGCCAGAAAAGTTGGAAATGACCCTTACCATCCTAATGAAAGTGGAGGCAGTAGGTTTATCCCTCTATCAGAGTTAGACAATGCTGAGACCCACAAAGATGGAAGTCTTCGTACAGAGATGGCTCAAGGATTGAATCAAGTCTGTCTGCAGGAGGACTATGTTAGGCCTAGCAGAAGAGATCTTAGGCTGAAGTCAACGCATCCCACTGGCAACCCATCCACCTCGACTGCATCGAATTCGAAAGCAACTGACACCAGCACGTCCTCCATCTTCGCCTCTCCTGCATACAGAGTAACCCATCAGCCAACGTCACTAGGTCCTGCTCATACTGCCATCGTTTTGGCTCCTACATGTGGAAGTGACAAAAGGCTTAAGGAGGGGTTTGTGCCTCAACCACATCAGCCCAATAACTCAATAATTGCTGGCCGGACTGCCTTCAACCCAAAACCTCCTGATAAGCCCAAATTGTGCAAAGTGCTAGAGCTCAACCTACAGCCCAAGTTCAAAGCTTCTAACTAAAGACGAGAGACTCACTTGGGCTTCAATCAGAGGAACTAACAAGAGCTCTAACAGAGTCCATGGGATGCTCTGTCGAGTCAGAGGAAGACATGCCATTCTCGGAGGCTACGGAACTGGCTTTTGATGAAGACTATGTCTCAGAGAAGTCTGAGAGGGAAAATTAAATTGGTCTCTTACCCAATGAACCATTCCATATTTGTATGGAACTGCCAAGGGGCAGCTTCTTCCCCCTTCAATAGAGTTTTAAGATCCTTGTTAAGTGGTTATAAGCCACATATTGTCGCACTTGTAGAACCAAGAACGTCTGGGAAGCAGGCTAATAAAATTATAAGAAACTTGAATTATCCTAACTCCCATCGGATTGAGGCTTTTGGGTTCTCTGGTGGAATTTGGCTCCTTTAGAGGGATGATATTAATCTCACCATCATCCAAAACCATAAACAATTCATGCACGTCAGAGTAGCTGATTCAACCGGTGCAAGATCCTACTTATTTATTGCAATTTATGGAAGTCCTAATCCTACCATGCGGGAATGGTTGTGGCGTGATCTCTCTCAGCTCCAAGAGGACCCCTCCATCTCGTGGCTCTTGGCGGTTGACTTTAATGCCACCGTTGACAGTTATGAAAGGCAAGGTGGTTTTAACCGAATGAAGATGGGTTGCAGATCATTTAAACACTTCATAAACCGCGCTGGTCTTATTGACTTGGGATATAAAGGCCCTCGGTTCACCTGGCAGCGTAGAGGGCTTATGGTGAGGCTTGATAGAGCATTAAGCAACCAGCAATGGCTTGCTTGCCAACTCAATTCTGTTGTAATGCACTTGCATAAAATTCAAAGTGATCATAGGCCTATCCTTATTACCCAAGCTCCGGAACAGTGAGCCAATCAGCAGCCTTTTAGATTTCTTGCTTCCTGGATTCTGCACTCAGACTTTTAAAACTTGGTGATCAACTCCTGGAGGTAGGAAAGAAGCCTCGCAGATAACATAGATTGTTTTGTCACTAATGCTCGTAGTTGGAATGCTAATGTCTTCGGGCATATTGGTAAGAGGAAGCGTAGGCTCAGGCAATAGATTAATGAGACGCAACATAAGCTTGAGCGATGGCCCTTCTCTCCATCTTTGGTTGAGCTTGATAATTCCCTGCAATTGGAGTATGAAAACATTTGTTTGCAAAAAGAAGTGATGTGGATGCAGAAGTCCCGTACCCAGTGGATCAAAGATGGGGATAGGAACACTAAGTTTTATCACACAAAAGCTTTGATAAGAAGAAGGCAAAGCAAGTTCTAATGCTCAAAGATGACTCGGGTATTTGGGAGGCAGATCAGACAAAGCTTTCTGATATGGCGACCTCTTATTTCCAAAACCTCTATTCCAACGACGCCAATAGTAGGCCTGCGTTCAGGTACGCTGGACTCTTTCTTTTAATTCCTTATGCTGCTCTTACTAACCTTGGCAGCCCTGTTACTAAGGAGGAGACCAGAAGAGCTTTATTTGATATGCACCCTCTTAAGTCTCCAGGTATTGATGGTTTACATGCCATCTTCTTCCAAACTCAGTGGGAAGTTGTTGGTGATAATGTATTTGCTGAAGTGAAGAAGGTGTTTGAAGGGGGCTCTCTTGATCACTATTTTAACCGCACTTTTATAGCCTTGATTCCAAAGGTTGATCATCCCCAGACGCTGAAGGAATTTAGGCCTATCAGCCTCTGCTCAACGTTTTAGAAGCTTGTAACAAAAATCATTGCCAATAGACTTAAACCGATAATGCCACTGCTCACTCTTCCTTAGCAAGTTAGCTTCATCAAGGGAAGGAACATCACAATAAACATTTTATAGCCCAAGAGGTTATTCACTCGATGAGGAGAAAGGGCGGGCGGTTAGGATGGATGGTAACAATAATTGATCTGGAAAAAGCTTTTGATAGGTTGAGTTGGGACTTCATTGCCAATACCCTTGCTGATGCCAGAATCCCTGTAAAGCTTCAATGACTAATAATGCAATGCATAACATCTTCTTCCATGCAAGTGCTATGCAATGGGTACCCTACTACCAACTTTTCTCCTCAGTGTGGAATTCGACAGGGGGACCTCCTTTCACCTTATCTTTTTGTACTCTGTATGGAGCATCTTTCTCAAGCTATATGTAATGAGGTGCACAAAAAAGCATGGAAACCAGTCCAGTTAAGGAGAGGTGGCCCTGCACTATCACAATTATTTTTTGCTGACGACCTCCTACTATTCAACCAAGTAGATGATACTCAGGTGTACTTAATGCAGTAGTTGCTTGATGATTTTTGTTGTGCATCCGGGCTCAATGTGAGCAAAGCTAAAACCAAGATCTTATTTTCACGGAATGTCTCTCGCCAGCTTGCTAACACTACATGCTCTAAGTTGGGTTTCCACAAAACTGACCAGCTAGGCAAGTACCTGGGCGTTCCTATTCTTCACAAGAGGGTAACTAATGATACATACCTTTATATTGAGGATAGGGTGCAAGCTAAGTTACAAGGCTGGAAAACCAGTACTCTCTCTCTTGCAGGTAGGATTACTCTAGCCCAGTCCATGTTATCCATGCTGCCATACTATACTATGCAGACAATGCGGCTTCCTAATGGCACTTGTACTAGGATTCAACGCATCATTAAGAATTTCATATGGAGGTTGTGGACTGCCGTGTGTCAACCTAAAAAGTGTGGAGGTTGTGGACTGAAGGATTTGGTTAGTCAGAATTCGGCTTTTCTAATGAAGCTGGCATATGCTATTTGAACTCAACCAAACTCCCTTTGGGTGCAAGTTCTTCGGTCTAAGTATAAATGGCACGACCAAAGGTCCCATGTATATCACAACCGTAATGCATCCCATTTGTGGAGGAGCATCTTGGCTGTTTGGGAAGATCTTGATCTCGGTTGTAAATGGAATGTTGGTAATGGAAAGGAAACTAGATTCTGGCCAGATCATTAGATTGGAGATTTTGGGCCCCTTTCTCATCTTTCATTCAATCCTATCAATGAAGCCGATAGCCAAAAGACCATAAGTGACTTCGTTACTTATGATGGTCAATGGAAATGGAGTGATTTTCAGGGTAAACTTCCTTAGGATATCCTAGGGGAAATTAGTGAATTTAAGCCTCCACAAAGTCAAGACACTCAAGATGCTATCGCTTGGCGCTGGGGAAACAGATTCTCTGTCAAATTTGCCTATGATTTACTGATGCATGACCAGTGGGATGATGAGATCAAGCTATGGAATCTTGCTTGGAGCTGGAAAGGTCCTCAGAGAGTTAAAACTTTCTTATGGTTGGTACTTCATGACAGATTTCTTACTAATAAGAAGAGGGTTCGAAAGCACATGACCAACGATGATACTTGCGGGATTTATGGACAGGGGCCTAAGTATATTGATCATATTTTGAGGCGGTGTCTGCTGGCTAGGGCTTGCTGGAACCTTGTTGTGCCAATTCAGGATCTATCCTCTTTTAATGCTGCCCCTTTCAATCATTGGCTGCATGCTAATCTGAATCTGAGTGATAGTAATACCTTGTGGACCACCATTTTCAGCATTATCTGTTGGAGGCTTTGGTTGGCCAGAAATCTTCAGATTTTTGGCAGTGATGGCTTTGCATTTGGTTAATAATTCTCTTGTCCTTGCAGAGCATACCAGTCAGGCCCTTAACTTCTACAATCTGATTCCCCCGATTTAGTCTTTCATTCATGTTCATGTGGTGCTTACCTCTTGGCCCTGACTCTTGAAGCTAGGACTGATTTCTTTTCTTTTCCCTTCTGTTTTTTCTTCTCTTGTTTGTTCTTGTACCTTCTCAGTTTATAATAAATTTTCATCTTCGCTCAAAAAAAAAAGATAAGGGGAAAGAGGTAATTTCTTATCTTGGAATATTTGGTACACATTTAAGTTGCTAAGAGCTTGTTTGGAAGTCCGGTGAAGAAAAACTTTTCCAGAATTAGAGTCAAAACCTAGTTTTTGGAGAATATATATGGGAAAATAGTTTTTACGGATTTCAAGGCAAAACCTAAGTTTTGAAAAGGTTATTGCATTTGGGAAGTTATAGTGAGAATAGCTTTTATGGATTTTGAGGCAAAATTATAATAGAAAAGATAAAAGAGAAAAATAATTAGGAGAGAGAGTAGAAAGAAAGAGAAAGGGAGGAAGAAGAAAGAGAAAGAGGAAAAGTAAAATAATAGGAAAGAGAAAAGAGAAAAATAATTATGAGAGAGAGTATGATTTGAAAAGAAAGTAACTTTTTTAGAACCTAGGTTTCAAACCTAAATTTTGTCTTCAAAATAACTTTTCTGAAAAATATGAGTACTTAGATTAAAAATCTAGATTTTAGGGTAAAATCTAGATTTTGCCGTAAAACTTAGGTTTCTAAACAGGATCCCAAATAAATCCTAAATATTGATGCTTGAGGCCTCATTCATGCATGTAAATGGATGGTGCTTCTTATCACAAAAAAATATTATTGTTAAACTCTTTTAATTTTTAAAAAATTATTATTGTTTATATTAAAGTAATTCCCATGATTTGAAAATTCAATAATGGTATTTTAAGGAAGTGAAAATTCATGTCATTTGAGCACTTTAATAATTTCTCAAATTTTTTTCTTAATTTTAAAAAATATTTTTAGATAAAAAAATCACCCGTCATTCAAGTGCATTTAGCTATCTCATCTCAATTTTGTTGTTTCTATTTTTAAAAAATTGGTCCCAATACTCCAAGTGTAGGCCAACTTTCAATGGCGCTATCAATCATATAAGCAACTTGACTCTAACAGCCCGTTTGGTTCGCTGAAAATCGCGTGATGGAATAGGAAATCAAGATTTTCTAGTGGCGGCGGCTGTTTGGTTCAATGTTTGAAATGGAAAATGGGTTCCCGCGGGAACCCATTTTCATGCGCAGGCGGGAACCTCTCTTCCCACCTAAAATAGTGGGAAGCGAAATTCAAGCGTCGAAATTTTGATGTGTAAAGACGGAGTTGTCCCTAAAAGTGCATTGGAAATATAACAGCCCAACAACACTTCCATTTGTAACTCGAGTTTTATGCTTCAAGTGCTGTGCTGCGTTTTGAAAACAAAGCTCGATACTCGAATATTCAACATTCAGTACTCCAGTATTACCAAAATTTCCACCAAAACTCGAGTTCTCTAATGCAAGTGTTGTGTTTGTTCAGAAGAGGCTGCTCGATACTCAAGTATTACAATTCAGTACTCGAGTTCTGCTTCATGAATTGCACTTGCACAGGTCACAGTCCAGCTTTCAGCACATGGCTCAACTTGCAACGGCTATAGCTCTCTCAATTCAACTCCAAACCTTGCATATAATATATCAGTGGAAAGCCCTGCAAGTCTACTTTTAAATGAAACAATAATTATCCCCAAATATATTATATAAAGAAATTTAGGATAGATACAATAGGAAAAGGTCAGAGATAAAGTGTTGAATTCGACCACAAAGTTTATAAATTTATATCTCCTTCATAGGACATTATTTGATGCTGTTCTAGGTGTCTATGAAACTCATTTTGAGCCTAGTTTCATAAAAATTGGTTTCACATCAATCGGACTTGTGGTTTGAGAGATATGATGAAAATATCAAACATATGTCGAGCTGAAAATTAACAGAGGGGGCTGATACTCGAGTTTTAGGCTCCAGCACTCGAGTGCTAAAGGAATACATTTTTTCCCAATTAAATTTAATTTCTAAATGATGTGTGTGGAAAGCAAAAAATGAAACACAAACTTCTTTTCTATCACCTACCCCCACCCCAAAGAAGAAAACCAAAAGAGGCCTGGAATATATCCTTATGGCTTTCTGGTTTCATTTTAAAACAAAATATTTAAAAAAGTTGAAAACATGATTCTAGAATTAGTTTGAACTCCACTACTTGCAGGCTTTCTATGTAACTATGACATTGAACTGTCAGGATTATGCTGAGCAATTGGGTCATTTTGACTGTGTATACTGTATTTGCAAACAGTTTGGTTGCATCAGAGTTTGGTTT
>JANTPZ010143845.1:0-26427 GCA_025593235.1 Vachellia pachyceras | reverse complement strand
AGGATTCAGGACCTAGGTCTGAGTAAACCTCTTGGGATACTTCATGACCTTGCTCAACGTTTTGCTTGGGGTCCTCATCTGGATCCTCTTCTGGGTCCTCTTCAGGATCCTCTTCAAAATGTTGTTCAGGATTCTCATCAGGAATATTGTCATCCATGTATTCCAAATGCATTGATCCATAAGACAGTGCTTCAATGCTATCTGAGATTTCTTGCCTCATTTAGTTTTCTGAAAAAGAATGAATTTATAATGATTATTTCGAAGAAGTTCTCAAGAAATCTCGAGCTAAACAATGATTTTCATCAAAAACATGTCCTAAACTGCCTGTGAAAGTAGGTAAATAGTATATCAAAATGAAGATATTGAATTTTAGGATTTTTAGGAATAAACTGCATCTCATTTGGAGGTCCTACGCGCTCTCACGCGCCCAGAGAATATTAAATATTGAAAAAAATAAAAAATGGGACAATCCCACTCTCAAGCGTGGTGCGTGTCATACACACGCCGCCTTCTATCCTTCGAAATGTCACACGCGCCGCCGTTTCGTGCTCCACGCACCGCTATCAGTCGGATGGTGTGGCCTATGCCTCCAACTGACGCGCCACGTGGCCTTATGCTCCACGTGGCACCCTCTCCCAAATTTTTTTCGGATTGGGCCTCGCTAGCCCAAAATCTTTTTCGGATTGGGCCTCTCTGGCCTAAACCAAAATTTTTTTTGCCAGATTGGGCCTATCTAGCCCAACCCAGTTTTTTTCGGTTTTTCTTTTATTTTTTGGTTTTTTTTAATTCTGAAAAAACAATTTGAAATGGTCCAGGCCAAATTCGAACCCGCGACCCCGGCGTTGCGAAACGATCGCCTGACCACGCGGGCTAGACCGCCTTTTACAGATCAAATAACCGAAAAATATATTTAAATAATTAAAAGGAAATTTCCAGCTGTCAGGTTACCCTACCCGACCTGGTCTACTACTACCGACCTGGTTTCGCCTCTCTCTCATTCGCCGCCGTCACTGTTCATCTCTGTATATATATATATTTTTTGAATGTTACTATTCACCTGGTGCGTTTTTCGGCCATATCTTCGCCGTCCGACTTCCGCTTTTCACGTTCTAGGTGTCCATTTCATCGTTTCGATGAGATCTACACAATGGGAGCATTTTGGAGCCTAATTCTTTCTCCTTTTTTGAAAAACGTGATGGAATTCGTAACTCATTTTACTTCCGTAACTCTGTCATCCGGTGTCCGTTTTTCGCATTCTTGGTCTCCACGTTCTCGTCTTGAAGGGATCTACCCTATGGACATGTTTTCTAAGCCTAAAGATGTCGTATTCTAAGAACACAGATCTGGATCTCCGTTGTTGGGTTTCGTTTTCTCGTTTCATTTTTTGTTTTCATCGTTTCGGTTTAGAGGCATATAATTTCAAACCATATATTCACATAAATCACAGACATGCTTGAAATATGAACAGAAAAATGAAATGGCAAGCTATACAGAAAAGTAAGTAATATACATACACACATATCTCAATTAAACATGCTTGCGGAAATTCATGAACACTGAGTAATTGCCATAGAGCATGCATGGTAAGCAAAAGATCATAGTAATGGACATACTTTTATCATATACTCATATTTTCATGATTAAACTAACAATGATTCATATCTGTGCGTAAGAGAAATACCTCAGGAACCTATATGCTCTGATACTACTAGAGGATTTCGAGCATACCTGGAGATGCCGAATTACAAATCTGCCGATAGCCACGCGGAATTCGGATCACAATGGTGGATCCAAACATAAGACACAGCAAAAGCATTGAAGGCAAGAGGAGAGGAGATGAGAGGATTCTCTGAAAGAGAAAAGGGAAGGGAGAAAACTTGTTTTCTTTGTGCGTTATATCTGCCGCCTTTGGGGAACCACTTCCCCTTCTTGTAGCTTCCCATTAGGGTTCATGTTTACGCATTTGACCTAGCCCATGGACTGGGGCCTAATCCATCAAGGGTGGCCCATATTCCAACAAGTAGGGAGATGACGGATTGGCAACTTCAAGACTGGCAACTTGTCAACATGCATTAGTGGGAAGACTTGGAAAACTTTGAAGTTATGGCCAAGCATTGTATCAATCCTTTTTATTTCCTTGGCGATCATTGTAACACCTCTTATTTATCCCTCTTAGATTCCATTATAATGATTTGGAACCAATTAATGACCTCAAACAACTTACATTGTTAAAAGGGACCAAATTGAGAACTTTCATTTTTAGGAAAGTTACTATTCACAGTTTTTCGGGCCAATTTTGAAAATTCATAACTAATTCTAGAAAAATCCAAATCGAGTGTTTCCAACTTCTATTTAAAGCTTACAGATTCCTTTATGAGGGAAAAAATACTTATTTGAACAGTAACTGGTCCAATTGGTACAGGTTCTTTCGTGAAAATATACTGTTCATATGGTAATTTTTTCATTTTTCCCAGGATTTTCTATGATTTTCTGCCAACTTTGGACAGCCATAACTTTCTGTACAAAATTTCAATTCTAGTGATATTTAGCTTGTTTTAATGCTTGCAATGTGAAATATGTTTATGTAAAATTTCAACTCATTTGGAATTCATTTACTCTATTTCATGATGGGGCAAAGTAGGTGGTTTGACCAACTTTACTTCCAGCACTTAGCCAAATTTCAGCCCATCTTAATTTCTTAAATCATCATATTAATTTCTAAACCTTTCTTGATCCTACTAACCTATGTGATTAGGTATTCTTAGGGAATTCACTATTTATCATGAGTCCATTACACATACATGAGTTACATTTACATATCACATTACAATTCTTAAACAATAAGCATATAGTTTACAACATAAGTCCACACTCTTACACATATGCAAATCTTGCTTTAAGCATCATTCATTTTCTCCTTACCCTTTGAGAAGCTTCCACCTAAAAATGGTTAATGGGAGAGGGTGAGATTTTTGGAAATCCCAGTAGCAAAACTTTCTAACACACATTATAAAATTGCATGACAACTTTCAATATTAGTGTGAATTCATAAAAGTGCAACATGTAACAATGAAATGCATATGGCCATAGCATACAAAAGCACATATTCACACTTTCAATCATCACAAATTTTCAACACAAGTCATGCATAATTCATACACATTTTCAAAGCAATTAAGCTTAGGGTTATAAGGTATTACTACCTTGTGTCTTTAATTTTCCCTTAATTTGAATGCTCTCTTGTTTGCTTTGGGAATCACTCTCTTGCATCAAACTTTAGCCTACACAATTTTCAACATTATGACCATTAAACATATCCCATTACCAAGACAAAAATAATTGAAAACATCTCTTAAACTATCTCTTGAATTACATAAGTCTTAAGACATCAAACTTGTCTCTAATGTCTTCCAATCCTTCCACAAACTTGTGTCCACTTTTACCCTACAAAAAAACTCATTTTAGACTCATTGGAAGCATCAAAATCATCAAAAGAAATTTCCTTCCTCAAGAACCAGCACAGGCCGAGACACTTCAAGAAAAAGGGGAATTGTGCTTTTCAACTTCTAACTTGATTCACTTGCATAAACACACTCCTAATCCATTGTTTATGCATTATTTGACATCAAAAACATCTTCCCCAATCAAGAAGAAAAATGTGCAGCACCTCTCCATTAGGGTTTGAAATCCAAAATTCTGAATACAATAACAATCAACACAAATCACACACCAATCAACTCCTTATCATGTAAGGAGTGATTTGCAACCAATCTTTTTCTCTAAATCCCATTCTTTCTTATTTTTCTCTCTCAAAAAATCAATATTCCAGCAGCCAAAACTCTTCATAAATCATGAAACTAAACCGTTGAAAGTGAAGAAGAAGGCTTAGGGATCAAAATAGAGAAGATTTCATCAAGAAATCCCAACTTACCTTGGATTTTTGTGTGATTTTTGCTCTCCTTCTTCTTCCTTCTTCAATGACGGTTTCTCTCCCCTTTTGCAGCCATGAAGTCATGAAAATGGCTGAAGATGGAGCTGGAATATTACTTTAATGAAATAGAGATTTTAATCTAAGGGTGGTGATTGAATCTTGAAAAATTTGCTTGATCCAATGGCTTATATTCTTCCACCTTTAAACCATATGCTTGAATCTTATTGGCTCTTTAAAAGTGGTCATCATTGCTGCACATGGAGTGAAGAAAAATCTGTTTGGGTTTGGTTACACTAACCAAATCAAATTCCATTCGGTTACTTCTACCGATTACACTTTCTACGGTAAACATAACTTTATTCCGGTAAATCTTTTTCTACTTTTCTGGAGATATTTTCTTCCTCATTTAATCTCCATAATTCCCTCTTAAATATAATGAAATCATCATCCTCAAAATATCCCTTGATCCTATCAAAATTAACAGGATTACTTTACCCCGTCTAAAACTCCTGAAAACACGAAATCTTAGGATAAATTATTTTTTAGGGCCATGTAATTTTCTACATTTTTCATTGATACTCAAGCCCTTCATATTTCCCAAAAATACCTTCTAAATTGTACCAAATTAATTTTTGTAATAAATGTATTTTTGGGGATTTTCGGGTCTTTTTGCTTATTTTCGGGAAAATCACCTTAATCATACTTTGGGAATAATTTTGTAAAATACTATAAAATTCACTGAATTTTTTCTAGACTCTGGTTTTTGGTCTTAGAGAACTCCTGATACCTTAAATAAATATTTTCAATCATCAAATCTCTAAAATTCCATAATTCATCATCCAGACCGAATTTCAACAATTGGTTGAATCTCTGGTAATCAGTGAGTTCTGCTCTATCTTTTGAGCATCTGTGAATTTTTTCTGATTTATGGTCAACTGTTTGACTTTTTGACTTTGACTTTGTCAAATGACCAAAATGCCCTTACACTTTATCTTAATGACCAAAATGCCCTTTTACAGTATATCTTTTCATAAATTCCCATTTTATCCTTGACCTTTTAGCCTTTGATCTTTTGGTTTCTGATCCCTGGGGTAACTTCCTAGGAGGTCACCCATCCTAAAATTTCTCCAGGGCGAGCACGCTTAACTTTAAAGTTCCTATCGACTTCCATCCATCGGGCTAAATCTGATTCTACGACTTCCGGCCCAACAACATCAACTTTTTCCCGTACTTTCTATCCGTGGCCTCTAACTTGACTTTTGATTACTGGTTTGGCCCTTTTTATCCAATGACCATATTGCCCTTGGTCTTTATACTTAATGACATATACGTCCCTGGTTTACTTTCTTAGTAATTTCAGAGCCTTAGGACTAATTTGACCAGGGTCTCTTAAGTCCACTAACATTTCCCTTTTCTGTACTTTTATTTTTGGGCCTTGTCTTATCTTATAACTATCGATTTGGCCCCTATGTCGGTTTACAGAAAAGGATGGATATTACAACATCAACCTTGGCAATGGGTAAATTATCATCTCCTTTAGGTTTTGACCAAAAACCTAGGTTTTATCCAAGTACAAAAATTTTTCTAAAAAGCTATTTTGGTTATAAAACCTCGGTTTGAAACCTAGCTTTTCTCTTTCCTACTTTTTTCTTCTTTCTCTTTCCTACTTTTTTCATTCTGTCTCTTTCATCTTTCCTATCTTTTTCTTTCTTTCTCTTTCCTCTTTCCTACTTTTTCTTTATTCCTTTTCCTCTTTCCTACTTTTCATTCTTTCTCTTTCCTCTTTCATACTTACTTTTTGCTTTGGAATCCATAAAAGCTAATAATTTCTCAAACATAAATCACTTTTCAAAACCTAGGTTTTACCTCGGAATCTGTAAAAGCTATTTTTCAAAATCTATTCTCCAAAACCTAAGTTTTGCCTCAAAATCTGTAAAAGTTATTCTGAAAATAAGATCCAAACAAACCCTTAATGAAGTGGCAAAATGATCCAAGGACTCATGTTGCATCTTGAAATGTTCTCTTGATCTAAGGGCCATAATTTTTCCAGCGCTTGATCTCACTTTGTGAACACTTTAATAAGCATTTATGGGCTGGAATTTAAGAAGAAGAAAAATCAGATTTTAGGTGTCCAACCAAAAGGAAGACATGTGTCCTTGATCCAGTATAACTTATACTGATAAAGTAACTTTATTCTATTAACTTATGCCACTTGTTTGGGATATTTGTTTCTCTTTTTTATCTTCAAATATAACTCTCACAAGTGGCATAAACACATTTATGACACTCTTCCTTTTGAAAACTTTATGTTTCCATAAAGTTATTTTACGCTATCGCACACTGATAAAGCAATTTGCCGATAGTTAATTGGATCCAAAGCCAAGAAAAATTCTAAAATTCTTACTCATACTTTAACACATTTTCTTTCCTCAAATTACTTTCTGGAATGTATTTAATTAATTTTTTTTTGAAGAAAACCCCAAATATAGGGTTTCTCCAGGTCTTTTCCTTCCAATCCGGGAAATCATTTTTCTCGTATTCTGGACAACAATTTTATAAAATATAAGAAATTCCAAGCTATTTTTTCCTACTTTAAGATCAGATGTTTAAGGCCTCTTGATACTTCAAATAATTACTGTTGGCTAATTATTTAATAAAAATGCCAAAAATTAAATAACCTTTAAAATTCTCTAAATAGAAATCTAGGTCGATTTAATTGAAACCGGGCCTCACATACTGATCGATGACTTTTTCTCTACATCGTGGGTCTCTAATAAGCCACATGAGGCTTTCAAATAAAAACTATGCTAAATGTAATATATGGCAACTAACCTATGTTAATCTCTAAGCGGGGCCTATATTAAATAACAAATTAACCAAGAAGTATCAAATGTTTTTTCACTATCAAAATCCACTAACCTTTCTTGTCCAATTTTGATATTAAGTTCTTCTTTTAACTAAACACAAGGACTAGCAAGAAACCTTGTTAATCAATATTCCTAACTTTTTAATATAACCTAAATCTAAACTCAATTAATCAATTAGGAATATCTTAGTGCTTAGCTCATGCTAGATTTATGAAAGATCCTCTTTACCTCCAATTAACTCCTAAAAACCTCGCAAATCAATTGATTTCAAGAGAATAAAGGAAAGCAATTGAATAACAAAAGTGTTAAAGCTTAATCACAATCTAGAGTACCAATCTAACACGAGTATCATAATCTAGATTATATCAATTGATCATAATCATCTTTCATACATATAAATCATAACCTCTAGCAACCTAGAATCACAATCTACATATATAGAGCTTAGAAAGTGAAATTAAAATTAAAGAACTCCCTAATTGCTCAAGGACTTAGGTTAGCTTCATCATCACTATCGGACAAACGTACTTAGCCACTCATATTTGGAGAATTAAATCCCCTTGAAGCTGGAGCTTGCATGGCCATGGTATGGATTAAAGACGGCAGTGGTGTGTGTGGTTTGAATGGTTTTCAAATGGATAAAAATAGGAGCAAGCGAAGTGTGAGGTTTGAAAGATAGAATGTATGTGCGGCGCGTCTTTCCCAAGTGTGGAACGAATTGATGTATGCGGCTGCTGAATCAATCTCTATGGTGTGAGTGCTTGTGGAATTAATCTCCTTAGGCGATGTGTGTGAGGTCCATGCTTGTGGGCAGTGTGAATGAAATGAGGGGTTGATGGATTAAAGCTCCAGGAGGCACAATGAATTGAGAATGAAGGAATGGATTTGTGCGCGACACCTTTCTTTTCTCCAGAGTGCATGCGGCTAGGGTGTATTAGGGGATTGGAGAATTGTACATGGATGAAGAATTGAATAGTGGCAGCCCCATATTGGTTGAAAGCTCTAGGCGTGGCTTTTGTATTTGGGTTAATAATTGGATTATGGTTGTGGGGGCTAATGGTATTAAATGGCAAACAGGTTTTCTTTTGTGAGCAAAGGGAATTGGCCCATAATTGAATAATGAGATAATTATGGAATAATGGGGCCCAAGTGCATATGTGAGATTGGGGATTTGGGCTTCCTCTTTCTTTTTCTTTTGTTTTTAATCTATACACAAGAAAAAACTAACAAAATCCAATAGGTAATTAACAAGTCCCTAGTGCCCAATTATCTAAGAGTCAAAATAATTCAAAACTCCTAAAATGGATATAATTGCCCTTTTACATAATTATTTAATTAAACCTAATTAAGCCAATAATGAGTAGTAATAGGTTAAGTTTAGGTACTAAAAATATATAAAATATTGAGGTTTATCAGTCTCTATGAATTTTTCTGATATTTTTTGCCAAACTTTGACCAAGTTGGCTTTTGACTTTGGTCAAATGACCCAAATGCTCTTACACTTACCCTTAATTACCATAATACCCTTACCTTTTTAAAATTCCATTTTTGCCTTTATTTTTAATCAAATTTGGGTCCTTCCTATAAGGTCACCCATCATGTCATTTCTCCAAACCAAGCACGCTTAACTGCAAAGTTCTAATAGCATTCAGTACACTAGGGTTAGTTGACTATGATCTTTCCGGTCAATTACCTTTCTCTTTTTCTGTACTACATATCTCTAGACCCAGACTCAAGCCATAACTATCGTTTTAGCTTTTATTTCAAATTACAATAGAACACGGATATCACACCCTTGAACTTTTCCACTTGACCCTTTTGTCCTTTACCTTTCTCAAAATAACCATTTTGCCCTTACTTTTTATATGCTAGGCAAATGGTATTTTTCACTATCTATTCCTTTCCTTTTGTTTTATTCTCTGATACCTTGTCTTACCTTAGGCACCTGTTTAGCCTTTATATCCGGTTGCGGAAAACTTGGATATTACAGGATTAGTGGTTACCAGAAATAGGGGTGCTATTTTTATGTAATAAAGCTTGTGGTTTGGGTTGTGATAATGAGCCAATCAAGTTGTGATGGATATTCTGATGTTGCATGAGATTTTTTACTGTTAAGTTTGGTGGGCCGAAAGCATAATTGTTTGGTTTTAAGTAAACTTCTCTTTGTTCCATTAAAATCTGATGTTAAAAAGATTATTGAAGTATTTTATGGCATAATAGGTTGCTGTTCACTTTCATTTTCTAAGGTGAAGAGCTTGTTTAAGTTAAGAAAAAGGCTTCATGATGCAAAAAGAGAAGCTTTTGTTGATTAAAGGAATTTCTCACGTTGCCAAAAGATATGTGTGTGTATGCACGCATGCGTGTGTATCCATGTGTTAAATCTGCTGGGGCCCTTTTGATTTCTAGAATTAAGTTTTAGTTCACCATGAAATGAGTGATAAAGTATGGTTTAAATCTCTTAAACATACAAACCTATGAGTTGAGCCAAAAACCATATTTCAAAGATTTTATGGTGTTAAGTTTCAGATTTTTGGTGATTAAGGATTACGACTGCTACTAATTATGTAAGAAAAGAACAAGGAATAGATATTTCTAAGTTGAATAAATTTGAGTGTTGTGGCAATAAGGCATTAAAGGTTAAGGGAAGATTTAGTTGGGGGAAAAACTGATTTGAGTCTCTGGTTTCATGAGAGATAAAGCAATAGCTAATTATACCCTTTGTCCCTGAGATGCTGCAAGCATTTAGAACACATGATACAATTTAAAATAAGTGCTAGAGTGCATTGTTTGGATAAATATATTTCGTTGGCAAAAAAGGATAAATATATTTCAATTATGAGCTATTAAAGTTTGGTTTTGATAGCTTAAAATCTTGAAAAGTTGCTAGACAAGCAGTAACTTTAGAGCATTGATTTTAGAATATAGATTGATTATAAATTTTGAATGGTAATTATCTTTGGAAGAGTGCATAGAGAGGTTTAAATAGACACTTGAACCAATGCATTTGGATTTTTATGTGATGAGTTATGATTTTTCAAAAATCATTATAAATTTAGAAGCATTAATGATGCTGATTGAGTATGTTTCCATATTATTGTTAGGAGTGGAAGAAGAGGATAAGTTGGAAGCTAAAGGGTGGATAAGAGTTATACGTTGAGGGCATAATAGGTGCGTGAATGGCGTCCCATTATAATTTTTGTAAAATATGTTTTACTACATTTCATACTTTTATTTTAATTATCACATTTTAATCATGGTTTCATTGATGAAAGAGTATCATAATTATTTAATCATCTTATTAATATTGCAGTGAGTAAGGCTTGATGATTTTATTTAATATTATTTATTATTCTCCAATTTTTGTTTATATTTAGCATTTAATTGTGGAAATTGAAATGAGAACTTTTGGAATCTTGAGCAATACATTATTTGAAGTATTTAATTGTTATTGTGATTTTATGTATAGATATTGTGAAAATAAATGACATTTAGATGAGACATACTATATGCATGCTTAAAAATAGTTTTTGATATACTATTTGAAACTTTTCATGCTAGGATCTTTGTTACAAATTATTCCAAAATATTTTTATCATTAGAAGTGGTTTGGAAATTGATCCATGCATGCTATAGAATGTATTTAAAGAGGACTGAATATAGAACGCTAGTTACTAACAGCAGTACTGTTAGTCCATGGTGCATCATGGTTAATTACGAGCTCGCCTATTATTTGTGGGTCTTGACTTACGCCTTTTATTTGTGGATATCAACTCACACCTATTACTCTTGGCCTCAAGCCACGCTTGTTGGTTATTTATCCTCGTGGAGTGTGTGTTCACGTTTATTTCTGTAGCCTCGAGCTACGTGTGGTTATTTATCTTTGTAGATTGTGTGTACACGCTTGTTATTATTCCATTTTGTTGAAGTCCTATGAAAATGCAAGATATGAGAATTATCATTTTAAATCGATTTTTTCAAACGGGTTGTTTTATTACGTATTTGAAATTCTTTGAGGAATGATTTATTATGCATTTTCAAATATGATTTGATTATATCTTGTAAAAACTGAGATTTGTTGTTACGATATGTATCATAGTTAAATCATTTAGATTATTTTCTTAAATTTAGTTAATTATATTTATGGGATGTTATTCAACAGAAATTTATTTTGACTTTAGATAGCCCAGTTGATCCTATACATATGTTTGATCAAAGAAGAGCCTCCTTGTTGCTATTAAAGATGTTGATTTATTTTGTAGCTGCTACTTGGTGTATAAAAAAATAAAATTACGTTTATGCACTATTTTTGAAGGTTAGGTGCTCCATGTAGTCTATAGGTAGGATCCATGTGTTTTTATTATATTTTGATAATTCCAGATACGTCGTTATACATATGTTAAATTATTGTATTATTTAGCGATTTAACAAATGATATGGGTGTTTTTTTAATGGAAGGCTTAAAGAATGTGAGATCTCTTATATTCCGTGTTGGTTACCTCTAAAATTTTTAGGATGTGACAAAAGAGCAGGATAAAATTTTCTACCTTGAAACTTTACTATCTCCCTCTTGCTTTCTTTGTTTTTTTCATCCATTCCATACTAGGAACATCATTGTCCAAGCTTCCATAATGTCCAATGGCCCTAATAAACATCATATAAAAGTTACTAAACTCATTAGGACTTTGGAAACATTATCTTTTTATAACAACTTTTACTTATTCTCTTAAACCCTAACTTTGCACTTTTAATTCCATAAGCTTAAAAATTAATTTAACATGCTTGCATCCCATCAATTTGCATGTAGATTCCATTTTTAAGCCCAAATGGATCAAAATAAATCTCCTTCCCCTTCAACTACCCAAAAAAGTGGTATAGGGAGGTTGTTGTACAAAATAAATCTAATGTTTCCAAACATGGTTTCTTATTTGTACCCTACACAATTTTTTATTTTAAACTTATTAGAAGCAACAAAATAATGAAATTCCATTTCCTCCCTCTTACCCAATTCAGACTGAAATTCTTCATGGGAAGGGGAAATGATTCTTCATCATTTCATTATTCAACCTTAAATTATTCTCTTACACATTTTCTAAAAATCTAGGTAACACCACCCTTAATATTCATCTCCCTAAAATTACAAAAACTCAATAACAAACTCAACAAGAATAATCATCGTCAACACCACCACCGATAAGGCTCAGTTTAACACTTACCTCTTCCAATTGAGCAATTTTTCACTTTCTCACTCCTTTTGAACCCTATCACTTCTCTTTTATTTTCATAAACATAAAATCAAGAGTATTAAGAGATTATAGGTGGTCTTGAGGCAGGAAACTTGTTGTGATGAAAGATTTGGTGTAAAAAATTACAAAATGGGGACTTTTATTTCTAAGATTTGGTGTAAACTTCTCTTTTATTTTCATTGTGACTCATTCTTGAGCTTCTATGCCTAAAATTGGTGATATGACACATATGTTACAAAATGGACTTTTATTTCTAAGAGATCTTATTTAATGGGATTAATGCATAATTGTGATATAGCATGTCACAATGTACTTAGAATGAATAGGGAAACATTCGATAAGTTGTGTTATATGTTGGTGGATATAACCTTAACCCTTAGACTTTGGGCAACACCCCTAATAATAAGGCTTAAATGCATAAAACCCTTGAACTTTGAGTTAGTTGCATATAACCTCTCTGACATCTAAAAGTTTAAATTAAAGACCACAACGTTTCATGTTTTGTTTATCATCTCCCCTACCATTAAAATCACCATCAAAATAAGGGTATTTTGGTCATAATCTGACCAAAATATCAAAAAAAATTTTAAGACGCCATTGGATAGAGACAAATTTACTAATCAACAAGTGAGTCTCCATTTAGGTTAAAATAACCTATGTTTCGGTTGTGAGAATTTTATTGGTCATTTAATTTTTGGCTATCTAAATAAATAATTAGCCAAAATGATTCTTTAAAATACCTAAAGGCCTCAGATGTCTGATTCAAATCAAGGAAAAATAACTTAAAAATTCTACTATTTTATAAAATTGTTTTAAAGAGAAAGTAAGAAACAATTTCCCTGATTGAAGAGAAAATATCCCGAAAAAACCTTGAATTAGGGTTTTCTTCAAAAATTAATTGAAGACATTTCAGAAAGTCAATTGAGGAAAGAAAAAGTATGAGAGTATCAGGAAGAATTTTAAAAAATTTTAGTGACCTCAAATTAGGTTAACAGTTAGAAAATCACCTAAAGGCATTTTCGAAAGTGTAAAGTAACTTTATGGAAACTTAAAGTTTCCAAAAGTGAAGTTTTATAAATGTTTTGTAAACTTGTAAGGATCATATTTGAAGACAAAAAAGAGAAGTAAAATATCTCAAATAAGTGGTAGAATTTATCATAACAAAGTTATTTTATCAGTCTAAGTTATATAGGATTAAGGGACACTTGTCACCAAAACAAGTTAGAACATGGGAATAGATTTTCTTATCATTTTTCATACCATTAATGTTAGCCAAAATGTTCAGAGAAAGGGGAAAATATGTTGGCCAATTATCAACCGTTGGATCACAAGTTAAATGCAAGGTTTGATCTCCACCATTGGATCAATTTAATTTAACATTAAAAAACTTATTCCCTTCCATTCCAGCCATCATTTTCGTGCTCCATCAGCCCCAAACCAATGAGAAGAGGCGTGAAGAAGAGGCAGCCATTGGAGAACCAAAAAAGCTCCAAAAATCCAAGGTAAAGTTGAGTTTTGATGAAATCTTTCATATATTCTTACTCCTTAGACCTTCCTCTTCACTTCTATCAGTTTATTTTCTTGGATTTGGCTGAAATTTGGCTGCTGAAAAGTTAGGTTTTCAAGAGAGAAAATGAGAAAGAGAGGGAGTTAAAACAACTCTATGCAAGTAAGGAGTATATTGGTGTAAAGTTAGGTTTTCAGTCAGTTTAATAACAGTAAGAAGGAGTAAGTTTTTGATGATTTTGATTCTTCCATTAGCTTTCGAATGAAAAATTGTGTAGGGTAGAAGTGATAAAATGATTTTGGAAGCAATGGAATTAATTTTGACAAGTTTAAGGGATAGGGGTTCAAGAACTTCAAGAAGAGTTTTGCATGGTTTTTACTATGTTCCAAGGCTTGATAATAGCTTGTTATTAATGTTCATTGCATAATATTATGTGTAGGAAAGTGAATTGTCAAGGGAACATTTTGGAAGAGCACAAAAGAAAGCTTTTAGGTGCAAACTAAAGTTAAGGAGTTAAGGAGCAAAAGCTACTAACTTCTCACTAAATGTTACATTGATAATTGTTTGTGACTTTGTGCTTTATTGTATGACAAATTTGTGATGTTTGAATATGTGATGGTATATTTTTAATATGCTTTGGCCATATGCAAAGTGTTAGAAAATATGGAATATCACATGTTCATGCATATGTAATCAAATTATGAATGATTGCCATGCATTTTAGTGTATGTGTTAGTGTTTTTGCTATGGGATTTCTATGAAATCACATTCTTCCAAATAACCATTCTACGTTCAAACTCAAGTAAGGGCAAAGTCAGGTTGAGGGAAGACTAAAGGAAATTATATGTGCTCTTTTGGTTGTAAAGTTACTTAAAGTTGTGCTTTATACATATTTGAAGGTTTTGGAACTATTGTATTATATAAACTTTTGAATATGTGAAGGCATGTGGATATATGTATAACCATGTGTAGATGAGCTAGTTTAAACAAGAAAAGTCTAGTTTAAACAAGAAAATGGTATGATAAATAAGCAAGCATCTTTGGTAAAATTGGAAACAAGAAAATGGTTTAAATGGGTCCAACACCCATGACAAATCCTCAAGTTTGTGCTACAGGAAAAAATAGTAGACAAAGTCCAATTAATCTGAAACTTTCCAGAAAAATAGTTCATATGATAAGCTTTAAAACAAGAACAAGATCATTGAAATTGGACATATATCCAGAAAGTTATGATTTTCTAAATTTTAGAGAAAAATAGGGAAAATTAGAAATAGTGCATCTTTATGTAATAAACTATATTAATTGGGCAACTTTTTGGACAAGTGAGTATTTTTCCCTGTAGAGGATTGCATTAATTTCATTTAGAGATTTGAGCCACTCAATTTTAATTTTTCTAGAATTAGTTATGAATTTTTGAAGTTGAGTCAAAAATCTGGAATTTTGACTAAATTAATAGTAACTCGTGGCAAACTTTATAATTGCATTTTTAGCCTATTTTGAGTAAAGGGAAGTATTTTATATGTTTAATAATGGTATCTAATGAAGATAATAACTAAAGGTGAGGTGTTACACATAGTACATAATTGATTTAATGTAGGAGTTTAGTTTACATTTATCCACAAATCCATATCTATGCACATATATTTCAACTAGCAAAAACAACTCAACATATGTAAAATGCCCATCTCCAAGGAAGTCATCACCATTTACACTTGCACTTCTTTTCCTT
This sequence comes from Vachellia pachyceras, assembly GCA_025593235.1. Classification (NCBI taxonomy): domain Eukaryota; kingdom Viridiplantae; phylum Streptophyta; class Magnoliopsida; order Fabales; family Fabaceae; genus Vachellia; species Vachellia pachyceras. The sequence goes on along the minus strand of JANTPZ010143845.1, from coordinate 11,150 downwards.
TGCTCATGGAACTTGTGCCTATGGTTTTTCATTCGAAAGGGTGAGATTTCAAAGAAATCCCATTAGTAATTATCTCTAACTAACACATCAATATGCATGATCATTTATATATATACTAACAAATCCTTACCTATACTATCATATTTGCATGAGGCTAAGGCATCATTGTATAGCTACAATTATGTATACTCACAAGTAAGGATTTACATGTTATATGGCTACAGCCAAAAATCATATATGGCCAAGCAACACAAGTAATAATCAATGCAATGTAAATGTCAAAGTTAGATTTTATGTTACCTTGAAGCTTTAACTTACCAATGGGACCTTGGAGTGACTTCTACTAACACCTTGGAACTCCTAGGAAATTCACAATCCTAAATAAGTCATATTGCATGTGGCATCAATAGTAGGTCATTTCTCATCCATCATAGCACTTGACCACATATAAAACTCCATATTAGCACTTTAGCTTTTAACCTTACCATTGGTGATTTCATTGCTTCTGATTACTTTACAAAATTTTTTAGTTTAAATCTATTGGAAGAATAAAAATAAGACAATCATACTCCTTCCCTTTATTACCACAGCTAGATGAAATGCATAGAAAAATTGGATGAAATGAGATTTTGTAACATCTCTTTACATACACATGCACAATCTCATTTTTAGACCAATTTCCAATCATTTAATAACTAAAAAACACTTGCATGCATTCATCATCAAACTTGTCCAACAGCTTAAGGGAGGATTTCATGCCATATTTCATACCACCTTCAAATCAACTCAAATTATGCATCAACATGTAGTAAAACATGCATAGAGTTGATCTATGGCATTTAGCTATTCCAATTCTTAATCTTTCTCATTTCTCCCACTAGGTATCTTCAAGACCACTCTTAAAAATCTTTATTCAACATATGAGAGAGAAAACTAAACCGATGGAAAGGGAAGGTAAGACTTGTAAACTAATTTTCATGGAAGAAATCAAGCAAAAACACTACTTCCTGTTGATTTTTCAGCTTGATTTTCCTTCCTTCTTAGTTGTTCTCTTCCCTTCATATTCTCTCTCTCTCTTCTAGAGGTGCAGCATGAAATGGAGGGCAAAAAGGGCTAGAAGAATTTAATAAAAAATTCTACCAAGAGTTTAATGATGTGTGGGGTCCCCTTATATTGTTAGAGCAATTTTACACTGATAAAATCTATTGATTTGGCTAAATATATAATCATTACACCTCCTCTTTAATAAGAAGATGACTCATTCTAATCCCCACATTTCCACTTTTCCAAAATACCCTTACTTAATCTAATTTTCGGCTACTGAAAATGCTTTTCAAGAATTTTCTTGTCACTAAAGCTATGTTAGGCCCTAAAAAATTCCCATAATTTAGAAGCTCAATAGCATATTTTTCTTTACTCAAAACTCATTTCGAAAGTGCCTTAATTAATTTTCTTCCAAAAACTCTGATGGGCGATTTTTGGTTGTTTGTACTGCCATTCCGAAAAACTATTTCTGACTTTCTGCTGAAAAATTTTTATAAATTAGGGCACTCTAAAAAATATTTTTAACCACTTTAACATTACATTACTGAGGCCTTTGGACAATTTAAACAATAATATTTGACTAAAAACTCATTAAATAGTGAAAATATTGATTGTTGTAAAAATTTCCAACGAAGGGCATTTTTATCCATTTAACCTTAATCGAGCCTCAATTACTGATCTATGACTTTTTCTTTACCTTTTGATACTGGGGATCATTTTTTGGTATTTTGGTCAAAATTACAAAAAGCCCTCGACTTTTCTCAAAATGACCATTTTGCCCTTACGTTTTCTTTGCTTGTAAAATGGTACCTTTGGTATCTCTTATGCTTTTATTCCCTCTCTAGACTCTTAATTACTCTATAGCCCCTCGTTTAGCTCTTATCCTCAATTACATGAAAATGAAGATATTACATAATTGCACTAATCGAATTGATTTTGCTAATACGCTACTTGGTTTAATGCTTCTAATCAGTTTCACTACACTTATAACACAAATTAGATTTTGCAAGAATTAGAGAATTATGCTCCCTAAATAACTGGTGAGTTTGGTACAGCTTTAGTCACCCAGGTGGATAAATGGAGTTAGCCTCACTTTGCTAGAATAATACTTCAAGCTGTGGTGCTATGAATTTTTAAATATGAAGCTCTTGCTCTTTGTTCAGAAGCTGGAATTCTATTCTCTTTACTCTACTATCTTGTGCTTTTTTTTCTTTTTCTTCTGGTTCATATCTGAATTTAAATTCCAAGCTCAATAAAAATATCAATTCCCTCCAAATTCTTAGATCCTTCTAGAGTGTATCTAGTTGGCAAGACTAATTTTGGCAATTCTGTTTTAACTTCCAACTATTCCCATTTCAAATTTAGATTCTTGCTCATTTTTTATTTCATATTTCCATTGCGTGGAGTTGGTAGTGGTGAACTCAAAAGTTTGCCTCAGCAAACTTATTCCGAGAGGAATGCTCATGGACTTATGGAAGTTTGTTGCGATGAAATTCCTCAAGAGGAATGCTTTGTGGAGTGGTGGAAGTTCGTTGCGATGAACTTCTCCCAAGAGGAATGCTTTTGGAGTGGTCGAAGTTTGTTGTGGAAAAGTTTCACAGACTCTTGTAAAGTAGGTTTTGATATGCAAAATACAAACTATGAACCTAAACTATCCAAGATGAAACTTACAAAAGCCCTTAACCTCAATTAGCAATAAAATGATACAAGATAACAATAAAAAAAATCTCAAAAGCTCCTACCTAGGAATGTTAAAATACAATCGTGTCACCCATTTAGAGAAGTTTGTGAGCATTTTTGCACCTAAGAAAATTTATGTGCTGGACGCCCATTTGAGAAAAGTTTATGGGCATTTTTGCCCCTAAACCTTTTTTTTTTAAAATTTTTGAAGCCTGTAGAATGTTGTGTGATCAATGATAGGCCAATAAGCTACTTCATGTAATTTCTTAATTTTTATTCCATTATTATTTTGAGAAATATATCATTGCAATCTTACCTTACCTTACTATAGATTGTGTACTCTGAGTACTGTAGATGTACAACTCCTTTTATTTTCTCAACTGTAACATCCTTATTTTAAGGATTTATAGTTAGTTGTTGTTTAGATTTTATTTAGTCAAAAAAATAAATTAAATTAAAATTTAAAAGAAGTATGAAATTTTGAACATTTATTTTATAAAAAATAACTATAAAATAAAATTTCTCATAAAATGCATTTAATAATTGATGAGTAAATTTATCTTATTATTAAAATAAGTAAAAAATAGGTAGTATCTAATAATTTTTATATTATCATTATTATTTCTAAAAATATAAGAGAATTCAGATCGAATCATATATATAGTGTAACCATTATAAAAGACAAAGTTTATTATATGTATTGTAATATAAAGTGTAACAATTGTAAGACATAAAGTTTATTATATATATATTGTAAATAAGGAGGATATATGTCACTTTGAACCCAATTAATGCTATTTGGTATATACGAAAAGCATTAGTCCATTTTTTTACAACTAAAAGCAATTAATAATTGATATATACAACAATTTTGGATAATAAAGTAGACATGAGTTTGACACTTGTTGTGTTTCTAAGATTATGTTCTTTCTTCTCACTTTACATCATCATCGGTTTTAAGTGATATTTTAATAACCTCTGTGTGTGTGAAAAATATTGTAATTTAAGTTTCAAGTTGTATCATTTTTCACTTCATCTATTTGTCATTTTCATTTTTTAAAAGAAAATATTATTTTATTTAAAAGCAAATCCTAACCCTATCCTTATAAAAAACCTCATTCTCCTCATCAGAAACTAAAACCCTTGCCGCTACAGTAACACTCCACAGTACTGACGCTACACTGTTCATTTGCTCTTTCTTTTTCTCTCATTTCTCCTTCTCCAGGTATCATACCAAACCTCGTCAACCTTATTTCTTTTCTTTCTGAGTACCCTCACAGCTTTTCTTCTCTTAAAATGTTTTGTCACAGCTTTCATGTTTACTTTACTTTTTTCTTTTATCTGCTTCTTGTTCCATCAATCTGACAATGCGTGTACATAGGTATATTGAAAGCAAAGCAATAGATGTCTTGTCAATCAAAACAAAAAAATAAAATAAAGAATGTGTTAATATATGAGCCCAACGTTACATTCCCTTTTCTTTATTATTAGTAGTACATATATATTTATGTACAATATTATTTATAGTAATCTATATATATAAATAATGTTTTTGCTTTATTTTTTGTCACCAATAGTGCCTTTTTCCATATTTTTATTAGTGTTTATTTATGATATATATGCATATATGATATGTGTAGTCACCGTGTGTGTAATTGTAGAGTGTTTGTTTCTTGCTTTTCTCTCTAACTATTACCTTTCACTGTGCAATGATCTTGTCAACTACTTTTTTGTATTTTTTAAAACAAAAAATTGGACCTAATATTTATTAGATTCAAAGATTTTTCCTCACTCTTGCCCTTCCATCGTACATGCAGGTGTTGAATTTTTTAGTAGCATTTTTATGTGATTTGAAAAAAGCGGAGAGAAGAGAAAGATTTTATATGCATGTGGATGTGTATTTTGTCTACAAGCTAGTGAAATAGGGAGATAGCCATTGTACAGAGGAGATATAGTTTATCCAACAGGTGTACTTGTTCTTCTCCCTTATATTTTCCCATAAAAAATACCCACCTAATGTGTCATGTCTTGTTTTTTACTTTTTCCTCCCCTTTCATCTTCACCAGAAATGTCTTATCCATCAGTAAAGATATATCAATGGGTGCATGTTCCTTCATCTTTTTTTATTTATTATATAAAATAAATATTAATGTGTGTGTGTGTGTGTGTGGTGTTGTGTGAAGGTAAATGTGTGTGTGCATGCATATATATGTGAGTGAAGTGTGTGTAGAGTAGGTTTTGGGTTAACAAAACAATATATATATATATAATAGTACGATAGCTAAAACAACCATCGTAGGCTTTATGTGAGGGTATGATACCATACTATACATCTTATTATATATAATAATATAAATATATATAATAAGTTATATGTTTTGATTATATGAAAGTAAAAAAGAATTTATAATAATATGCTTGTAATGTTCTGTTTTGAATATATATAATACTAACATAGCACAATGAGATTAATTAAATTGCAAACTTATAATGATAATATTCATAGAATTACTACTAGAACTATCACTTTTAATATTATTTTTCTCTCTCAAACAACTTGTAATATTTTCAAAGAGATTATGTCATACAAAAATTATATATATATATATATTTCTCATGAATAAAGGAGGCAAGGTATACGTTTGACTAATAGTGGGTAGTTTTAGGTATGTGGATTTAGCTTTAAAGCGGCTTTTAAAATAGGTTAATTAGTGCATTGATAGAAATTGTCGTGTGTGATTTTTGTAGACTCTCATTAAGAACCTTGGAGTGACTTTTGTGTAATTACCTCTAAATTAGGGAGTAACAGGTAACTCTTAATATTCTTCTATATACTCATGAACCGCATATGATTAAATTGTGATTGAACTATGTTTAATGCATTTTTAGACTGAATTATATAAATGCAAATATTTAAAGTTTTCAATATCTATTTTAGCATAAACATTTTTCTTATAACTGTCATGACGGTTGCATTATGATTTGGGTTGGAGTATGGAGGAGAAATGTATGATGAGATTTTATCATGTGATAAGCCATCACTCGGTGCACAGTGGATGGCATTTGTAGGGCCTCTTTACCCGTGCCTTTCCTATGGCCAGGATTGCATTGGAATTGTGGGACATGTGACGCCTCCTTAGTTTTCTTTTAAGGAAGGAGCTATAGTCCAGACTTGAGCTTTATACCTTTGATCGGGTGTATCTTAAGACACCGGTGAGCTTGAGACAATCCAGTTGCATGGATGAGTTTCTGTTGGACTATGTGTTAGCCTATTGCTCCAATCAGCAGAATAAGGATGGACGGTGTTATAAGGGTGTTTGCATATTGCATAATTACACATGATTTGTGATAATGATTGTGAGTTGCAAACTATAAAAAATTATTTATATGATGATATTTACATATATGAAAGTATTTGTAATTTAGTTCTTCCTTTAAAATTATATGTTGTCTGCTTGTGTGTGGTAGAAACTTTTAGAAGTTACTGGGGCGTGTCTCACCCCATTATATTAATATTTTTCATGTGATTGTTCTAGTAGGCAGCGAGAGAAGACACCTATTAAATGAGCCTTGTTGGCTCTCTTGTGCCCTTAGGAACATGCTATCACTTTAAATTGATATGACTCTAAGACTTCCATATTTTATTTCTATTTACTCTGATATTTTGGTAAGATTGAACTGATATTAATGACATGTATTTTGGCTGGATTAGTGACATATTTTAATGAATTCTTTTTGGAAATCCTCATTTATCCATACATAGAGGATTTCATTAAGTATTTTGGTTAAAATTTTGAGATGTTACATCAACTCATGATACTCAGGATGCAATTTTTTATTTTTATATCATATGGTTGGGAAATTTTGGGAGAACATGGGGCTTATATATAGAAAAAGAGGATATGTGCAATATTGAAAATAAAGAAAAAATGATGAATAGATATGTGGCATACAATAAAAAAGATGGTGTGCAATTTTCAATAAAATAATTAGGATTAAGGTTCATTTTTACTTCGAAAATTTTTGCTTAGGAGCGGTCAACACCGAGAATTTTTTTGGGTGTGATGTTGAGTATGAGCAATATTGCCATAGAAATTTAAAATATGATCAATGTTACTTTAGATGTTAATAATGTTAACTGTACCAACATTGCTTACAACCACATGTACTTTACTTTTTCACCTCATCATTGTACCTTGCTCTCTCACCCCTCATTCACTTTCTAGAAAAAGACAAAAGTAGAACTGCCAAATGCTGGTTCATCATCCATCTTCCTTATCTTCTCCCTTGGACTTTGGTGACTGGACTAGAGGAAGTGTAATTGGAGTTTTAGATATTAGGTAAAAGAGAGGGGCGTCGATGATTAGACTGGAGGATTTTGAAATGGCGCTTTACCTTCATCGTAGGTTATTACACGAGAGGATGCTAGAGTGGAGCTCCAAATTTGAGGCTAGCACTATAATTGTTAGTGTAGTGCAAACTGAAGGGGAGGATGTTGATAATTATTGACAAAGAGTACATTTTCCTTCCCTAATCTCCTTCCATCTCTCAACCCCACATCCACAACCATCGAGATGAATCCCACCATCTTTCTTATTGCCGCTTCCATTACTCCCGTACTGATTGAATTTGAAGCCCATAATCCAGATCTCCACCTTTCTCTCTCCCTCTCCTTCACTCTTGTGTTCTTTTTCCTTGCTAACCAGCTCCATCTTCATCGATTGCTCTATTGGAAGGCCCAGACTTTTGGTTTTCTTTTTTCAATTTTCATTGTTTTGTGATTTGGTACGAGGAAGTGAAAGACCAAAAAGTTTGGCAGTGGTGTTAGATTCAGAATTTTTCGTATTTGAATTTTTGTTAAAATTTGTTGATTTTGCATATTGTATGTGTTGGGATTAGAACGTACAAGTAACTAAGGAAATGATTACAAATTAAAATTTCTAATCCCTCATATGGATTTGCCAAAGGCATTTAGACAGAGGAGATAGTATAATACCTTTTGTGTTCTTGATATCACATCTTCATCTGCGTTTGGATCTCTTTTAGTTCCCAGCGTCCACAGCCTTCTAAAGCCTTTCCTCGTTCTTGTTCTTGATCTCAAGGAGATGACACTTCTGATCATCTCCCTCTACTGGTATCCATGCCAACATTACCCAATGATGGCAATGTGCCAGCGCCTTTGGTTTTACTCTATTTCTTTAGGGTTTCTGTGGCTCATAACCAAATTCGAATTGCTTGCTTCTACCGCTTATGAGTCCTCATATTCATAGGATTCATGGAGTGCATCATAATCCAAGAATAATCTTTTATTAATCTTGAAAATCTGAATTTGATAAAGATATAAAGATATTCAAGATCAATCTTTGATTCATCTTGAAAATCTGAATCTTAAAAGATATTCAAGATTGATCTTCATGACTCTTGAATTCTAAATCTTAAAAGATATTTAAGATTAATCTTTATTAATATTGAAATTCAAATTCCAAAAGATATTCAAGATTAATCTTTACTAATCTTGAAATTTGAATTTCAAATGATATTTTAGATTAGTCTTCAAAATCTGAAATTCTAAACAAATTTTAATTCAAATTTGTTCACAATTTTTAAAGGTTATGTTCACAATTTTGGATTTGCGCTATCTTATTCTTATGTCCCTCTAATTTTCCCAACTTCACAAATGCTTTTTTTTTTTTTGTAAAAAATGATGCAGTTTCCAATTTTTTTCCTGTCTGAACCGGCTGCTCTTATGAGGTCCTTTGTACACTGCAGTTTTATCCCAATCAGAGTTGACGGATAAAAAGATTCCATTCACCATAGTAGTAGAATACATTATTCAAGTGATAAGCACCTAAAAATACTCAAGCTTTTGCCCGTTTATCCGAGTATTAAGTTACACCTAATATATATGTGAATATATAGGGCTGGTAAAATGGGTTGGGCCCAACCCGCCCTTGGAAGGCGGGGCCCGATGGGGGTGCGGGTTCACTTAACCCGCACCGTTAAACCCGCGGGTTTGAGCGGGCTGGCCCTTTTTTTTGCTACGATGGGCTGGGCTGAGAGTGAGACCTGAGAGTGTGGAGACTGGAGAGACCGAACGAGATGCACACGCACAGCACAGCCCAAGTCCAAGGCACAGCAGTCAGCAGCTTCCAATTCCCTTTCCTCCCTTCGACCCTTCGCTAATCGCTACAGACTACTTCACGAGTTCGCTTTCAGCTTTCGCTTCCACTCTCCCATTCCCAGTCAGTGCCAGCTTCCCTGAGTCGAGCCCTAACCCTAAGTCCACCACACAGTCCTCACAAAGTCACAGGATTTGTCCGAAGTTTGAACCCTTCTCTGCCCCTGTTCCCGTCAATTTGCGTCGCAAATCCCTCGATTCTATAGCCATCGAACTCGAACCCCCTCTTGCTGAGGTTCCGCCGCCCCACGATGGCCTTGATAACAAGGTTGTGCTTCTACCGCCTGAACTTAGCTTTTGCTTTTGTTGAAAGTGAGTTTTCTTGCTTTTCCCTCCCCTGTTTTATTATTTACTTATCTTAATGTCCGATCTACCTTAGTTCCTGTCATTCATGACATAGAAAAGTTATCAAGTATGCGAGCTACGATAATATGCTTATATGACATAGAAAAGTTACCTTAGTTACTTATCATTATTTGCTTTTCCCTCCCCTGTTCTAGTCCCTAGCTGCAAGACCACAAGTGCATTCCGGTACCAATCAAAGGCCCCAGAAAAAGGAAACCAAATAGAAATCGAGTGTGCATGCACAATACAAACCCATCATGATTTCCATTTAAAAACCTCATGTGTATGATTTGATGGCTTTGTTTCTCTTTTGTTTGAAATAATGTGTGTGTAATAAGTATAATAATTCACTATCATAGTGCTGTACTTGGAGGTTTGTGATAATTATTTCTTGTGCCTCACTTATGTAAACTTATTTTCTTCCGACTTATGGCTCAGTCAGAAGGTTTGTAGTTAGTTTCATTAATGAAGTCAAGAGTTTGAATCGGCAGAAGTCAAGGGTGCACAAGATTATCAACTAATATGACTCAAATATACATCAACTGAACCAAGTCAATTGATATGCAAGTAGGGAGAATCCCTCAATATATCCTTCACTATACTTTCAAACACTAACAGAGATCAGTGAGCAAGTCAGCCTTATAAATATGCCTCAAAAAGTTGCGTTCAGAAAGGAAATTTTCCTTTCACACATCTAATTGATTCATCATCCTTGCTCTCTGTTTTTCTCAATTCTCAATGAAATATAATAGAAAAGAAGGAAAATCTAAATCAACCATTAAGCCAGACAGTGGACTTGAGAGTTGAGATTAACACGGTGTTGCAACTTCTTCATCTTTATATGTTTGTCTTGCTGATTGAGTGTGTTTGGTTTGGATCTAAAGTTGAATTAGGTAAAGATGTTCTCTGCTCTGATTGAGTGTGTTTGGTTTATATGTTTGTCTTCCAAATCTGTTTTCTGCAGGTTGAGAGCTCTGTTCTCTACAGGTTGCATTTGAAGCCCAAATTAAAAGAAGGACAATATGGCTAATGTGGATAATCAATCTAAATAGCCTGAGATGTCTGTAGTCAAGATGATTCAAGTAAGAGGGCAAAGAAAAATACATCTGATGTTTGGAAGCATTTTACTAAAATTGGAATAGTGGATGGCAAAGAAAAAGCTAAATGCGAAGGGTGTGGAAAAGTATATTCTGTGGGAGGTAAGGATTATGGGACTACAACTCTTCGACGTCATATAAATGCATGTGTTTCACTTCCAAAATTCAAAGATGTTGGTGCTATGATGTTAGACCATGTTGGGAATGTTAGAGCTAGAAAAATTGACCCTACCAAAGTTTAAGACATGACTGCTTATGCTATTATTAAACATGATCTCCCCTATTCTTTTGTTGAGTATGAAGCAGTAAGAGATTTGCTTTCATATTTAAATCTTGATTATAGAAGTATATCTAGAAAAACCGCTGTGTTGGATGTTTGGAATTTCTATCTAAACCAAAAAGATATCCTAAAGAAAAAGATAGCGATGAGTCCTAGTAGAATTAGTTTAACTGCTGATTGTTGGACTTCAATAGCTACTGAAGGATACCTTTATTTGACTACTCATTTTATGGATGAGAAATGGGCTTTAAATAGCAAAATACTTGCATTCTCTAAAATGGAACCTCCTTACTCTGGAGTTGCATTGGCCAAAAGGGCACATGATATATTGATAGAATGGGGGATTGATAAAAGAATATTTTCCATTACACTAGATAATGCTTCTGCAAATGATAGTATGCAAAATTTACTGAAACAGCAATTGAATTTGACTGATAGCTTGATATGCAAAGGGGAGTTTTTCCATGTGAGATGTTGTGCCCACATCTTGAATCTCATAGTTAATGATGGCTTGAAAGGAATAGAA
>JANTPZ010143844.1:0-22902 GCA_025593235.1 Vachellia pachyceras | reverse complement strand
TAAAATTTAGTAAGCATTACTCACTTAATACGATACATGTGCATTAAATTATTGTTAAGAGAACATTAATATGATAATTTACGAAAACAGATAAATATAATAAATATTATAAATATCAAGATCAATTGCTTAATTTACAGGATCATTGCAGTAATATTTTATAAAAACAAGTAAAATTTATTTAATTTCATCTCATATATTTTTTGCATTTTATCTTATAAAACATATCTCATAAAATATCCTTTTTATATAAAATCTAGAGTAAAATTTGGAGTATTAACCACCCACCTGTTTACCCAAATTATATAAATATTTCCTCTACATCAAAAATATAAATAAAGCTCCCCTAACATTCATTTTAGGCACAAAGGATTCTTCATTTAAAAATTAATTTTTAATGGGTTAAACATCAATTTTATCTCAAAAGTATTGTCTATGGACAAATTCTTCGCCGAAAATTTTTCGGGGTTTAATTAAACCTCGAAAATATATAATTAGAAGTAATGTGCTTTGGGAATTCCTTATTCCCAACGGTGTATGTAAGTCAAGACAAACTCATCTTTAAATATGTGAAAACCATCTTAAAATCCATAAAAATTATCTCGAAATCTATAAATTTTTCTTAAATTCTGTAAATTCTTCTCAGAATCTGTAAACTCCTTCTTCCAACAGATTTTCAAACACACACAATATCTGTTTAAAGAGGAGATCTAGACACTCCATTCTGCAAAAAAAAAAAACGCAGCTGATCACGAAGAAAAAGGTTTGCGACGTGGCTTTTTTGGGACCGTTAAATTAATTGGACGGTTGGATGGCATCTGCCTGCCTGGACTGCGATCCATAAGCGACTGTAGAGGATATCATATGCCGCTGTCATAAAAAACCAACTGTACCCTCCCAAGTCCCAACAACGCAAGGCACCAAAAGAAGCTTCGTACCGTCACTGGCTCGCTCCTTTACATTTTTATTTTGCTGATTACTAGATACGTGATATATACATTACTTGCTGAAGGTCTAAGGTAAGTTACCCATGTAGCAGAACACGGATTTTATTGATTAGGTTGTAAATTAGCAGTGGGCTGCATGTTGCCTTTACTTCATATCTAGGGTTCTGCCCAGTGCATGAAATTTATTCTATTCACTGCTGAATCTTTTCTTTGCAATTGCTTTTTATAGGCTTTTGCTATTGCTCTGTATGATAAGGAGCTGTACCCATGAGTTCGTCTTTACCCGATGCTTTTCAAGATGGGCAGGTGCCGCTTCTACATCTTTCGGCCCTCTTGGTTAACATATAAGTAATTCAATGCTATGGACGCTAGAATATCCCCCACTTAATTATCCGTCCATTAGGGCAGACTGTTAGTTGCTTTTGTTTTCCCCCGTTTGCGTGAAGATTAACATTATTTTTTAGAACTCCATGATGTTATCTCTTCTCCCGGTCACATTGGCAGGAAATAATGTTTGAGTTCCGTGCTGGTAAAATGTTTTTTGAGGGGAAAAGGGTTTGCCCTGACACACGTAAAGGGCTTATTCGCATTGCTAAGGTGTGATGCGATTTTTCCTCCCTTTAAATTTACTTTTTGAACTTTAATTTTCATTATCTGGTCATGTTTCAAATCATGAAGTCCACTGTTTTGAGATCTTCAGAGAAGTTAACTTTCGTATGTTTCAGGGTGAGGAGGGATTAGTCCACTTTCAGTGGCTTGATCGGATTCAAAATGTTGTTGAAGATGTATCCGAGCTTTTGTGTGCTTGGGTAGCATTTAGGTGTTCCATAATGTTGCTCCTTGTTTACTAGTTCTGGCAATTGCAGTCTGTTTCTTTAATTCCCTCTCTCAGTGATTATTTTTTAATTTGCTTGCGAGAATAGTGGTTCCTTTGTCATACACAATGAAATTATTTTGATTTTTTATGGTGGAAACATAATTTATTTACTGAAAGAAAAAGTAGTGCGTTGGGGAAGGAGTGCTCCGATAGCAGATGTCATGAATCATCATTTCACGCCAAATGTTTAAGCTATTAAAAGAAGACTTTAGACTTGTATTATTAAATCTGTAATTTCCCCACAGATTATAGGCACGCCATACGAGAAATAGTAACTCAAAGAACTTTCCAGTCCCTTTGTGAATTTATCAGGGACATACCCTTTGTATGTTATTGTTGGCTGTGTCTGTAAAATTGTATTCTGGGAGATTTTCAACCAAATGCAGCAGCATAGATTGAGTGTACATTTCAGAATGAGCTATTCTTTTGTTTATCTTTCACTTTGTAGGTTTGTGATAACCTGAAGTTTCTATAGACCAAGATGTAGAAATGTATTGAATGAATGTTTCATTTTATTTTGGCTCAATATTGCTTTTGAAATCGGTCCTTTGACTTCCAATCTTTACCGCTTTCACCCCTTTATTTACTGTTTCAGATTAGTTCTTTGATATTCTTTTTCCAAAATGGTTCCTGAACTTTCTTTAGAGCTTCAAAATGGTCCTAGATTCATTGACCTAATGGGTAAGGATAAAAGTGGCACATTTTATAAGTTTAGGGATAAAATTAAGCCAAAGAAGGTTAAGGGACTATATTCAAATAAATAGATCTGTCAAGGGGCTAAAACAAACAATTTGGTTGCTTTCTGCTGAGAGTGTCTTGAATTTTCTTGACCAAAGCTGCACAGGATCAGATAATTTTCCCCAATGAAGCTGTTTTTGAGAAGGTATGACTTGCCTGTTGTCAATTAGTTCGACATTTATATTTCCTTAGCTCTCTTGAGTCTTGATGATGATTTTGGCTATTCCTTTTCTTGGTTGCTTAGGTTAATCAAGCATTTGGAAGGGTTTACATATTGAGGTTCAGCAGTGATGACAGGAAGTTTTTCTTCTGGATGCAGGTTTATCATATTGCGGGTTCATCTTCCGCTAATTTTTATGTGCATGGCTGTGACCATTTTTATTTTTAATTCTGATTTATTCCTTCATTGCTTCTAGGAGCCAAATGCTGACAGTGACCTGCAGCTGTGTAACTCAGTGAATGATCACTTAAACAGGCCATTAGGTGAGTAACTGTGTTGTTGCTACTGAGTTAGAAAATGGCTTCGTTTGAAAACCTGTTGGGAAAACGGACACAGATTCCGAGGTACTTTATGTGAGAGGAATTTTGTCTCGGCTTGCGTGAGAATGGGTTTGGGGAGCCAAAACGGGCTCCCCAACATGTTTCCAAACGCAGCCAATGTTGAGCTTCCTTCTAATTACTGTACATTGCCACTCATGACTCATCAGACGCACTTGCAATTCTGATATAATAGTGAAATATGCATATTGGTCTGACGATTTACGAAATCATGGAACCATAATGCTCCATTTGGTATTTTGGAAGAATTTATATGGAAGTGGAAAAGAAAATGGAGGTGGAAATGGAAGAGGAATGGAAGAGAGGTCTAAAAGTATGTTTGGCATGTAGATGGAAGGGTGACTTAAGTTTTACTTGTCTATTTATATTTTGAAAAGACCAAAATGCCCATGAAGTTTTTTTAAAAAAAAGTTAGAAAACTAGCACTATGAAGCATGGCCTGAAGAACCACTTTGGAACCACCTTAGCTACTCTTCTTGTTCAAACACTTGTTGAAGCATGGCCTGAGTCTCAATATTTATGAACTGCCAACTAGATGGAATCAATTACATTCAGTTGCTACACTTGCAGTGTGAGATGTCTCTGTCCCATGTTGTGTAATTTTCTTGCTGATTTGCAGAGTTCCTTGGTGAAGAGCCTGATGCATCTGTCCCTCTTCAAAGTTCTGAAGATATGGCGGAGGGTGACCTCTCATCCAGGTGTTACCATGTGTACTGGGAATTCAAATTGATTGTAAAAGATTGATCACATGCTTGTATGCTGTCAGTTTTGTAATTAATGCATTTGATGCTTGCCTCTTTTTTGCTTTTTTCCTATGAAATTATATTGCTTTTAATGCTTTCTTACTGTGTCATGCAAGTTGAAATGCTTTTATAATACCATGGGAGGGGAATATTTGATAAAGTACCAGATATCATGGGATCGTCTACCAATTTAGGATCCTAACAATATCACACTCATTACTGTTCTGATGAAGAATGGAAAAATAATATATGGGGTTATGCAATCAATGAGATAGATAACCATCTTTATGTCAGTAACTACTCCTACAAGGCTTGAATTAAGAATTTTGAAATACTATTACTATCTTGTTTATTATTCTAAGCATTTAGTAATAGCTTCCTTTATAAATCCTTGGTTGGAGGCTTTTCATTCAGCTCAGTACTTGGATAAATATCAGTGGTTTTTTCTCTCCTTCCATCAATGGGTTTCATTCTCTTTCTTCATGTCTCCCTCACCCTCACTTTTTCTTCAATTGGTCTTATATATCTTTTTCACTTTTGGTCTCTTCATTCTGTACTGGCTATATTATTCTTGCCTATCTGGTAGATACCTCCAATTTGTTAGTTGGCTCTTGTCCACTGGGCAGATGGTTTCAATTTTGCTGCGAGAGATGTCAATTGATATCTGACTCATCTGTATTTGGTTTACTTTTGGCCTGATATGCTGATGTCAGACAGTACTATTAGGGCAGAGGTTTTCCTTTTGGGGCTAAGTCAGTCATGTCAGTTGAAGATTAGAGCCTAGAACGATGCAGATCTAATTTGAAATTCTGGATAAAACATGTGTCGCTTTT
Organism: Vachellia pachyceras; assembly: GCA_025593235.1. NCBI lineage: Eukaryota > Viridiplantae > Streptophyta > Magnoliopsida > Fabales > Fabaceae > Vachellia > Vachellia pachyceras. The sequence continues at coordinate 18,206 of JANTPZ010143844.1, read as the reverse complement.
GTCTTAATCATTTCTCATAAAGGAAAAGACATTGGAGGGTAAGAATGTCATAAAGGAAAAGACGTAGGAGGGTAAGAATCTGGATGTCAACTTCTAGACTACTGACTACTGAACTAGATGGGCATGGCTTCATTATTTACCTGTGCCAACTTATTAAGTTTTAACTTGTTCTTATCTGTTCTTCTTGCCAGAGAATGATTTCTTAAATTCTCATATTCAAAATTTTCATTCTTTTGACCTTTGGTATGGAAAAAAATGTAGCAGCAGTAATCTGCTGTATTGCAATGATGAATTTTGGGGTTTATTATTTTTTTTTGTTACGATTCTCAAATGTATTTCCAGACTTGCCTAGTACTGTCATACACTGATTCAATGAAACTCTGTTTTGTATCTTAGGGCTGCCAATATGGTTGGCCCAAATTTGGGCACAGAAGCGACTAGCAATTTGACATCTGCTGGTCCTGTAAAATTGGAGGATCTCCAGAGGATATTGAATAACATTGGACCTGCAGGTAATATATACTGTGAAGTGATGTTTACATACTATTGGTTATTAGTTTCTATGGAACTTGACTCTTTTTGGCTTTTGATCATATATTTTGCAGATAGCATTGGTGATCCAGATGGAGGTATTGTATGATTTGCTATTTCATATAGGGTGTGTTTGGATGAGTGTTTGGACTTTCCAAATACACGTTCAATAGTGTTCACAAATTGAGATAATCTCCTTTACATAATGATCTCGTAAACCGTAAAAGCACTTCTCCACCGCTTTCCCAAATGGGCACATAGTCATTGTTATCTGTTAGACTATAAACATTCATTCTATAAAATATCGGATGCTATCACATTCAGAGTAGAAGGCCTCATTGAATTGCATTCAGTTGAGAGTATGCATAAAAACTAAACCATACAGAATTTTGGTTTGCTAATTTTTGAGAAGTTGGGTCACCAAAGGAGTGGCACAAAGAAAAAGACCATTTTCTGTTTGCATCTGCTTCCTTGTTTAAAGCCTTGTGTTGGGAAATATTGCTGCTATCATGCATTTTGATTCAGAACTCAATTGTTATCTTTGCAAGTTCAAGTTGTTCACAAAACTTCTTGAAGCATGTACTATAAATGAGATTGACAAGTCAGATATTTTTATTTCAAGTAATGATGGTTTTTCTTAAATCTTGTTTTTCACGTTATATACCTACAATTTTTTTCTTGCATTCTGATAGGCTTGGGACTTGAGGATATATTGAAGCCTGAGTTAGTAATGCCATTAATTGAGACATTACCGATTGAACAGGATTTAGCCCCCTACTTACCAGAGGTATATATCTACTTTTGGCTGAGGCTTTCTAGTCCTTCATTTAGTTAATAATCTATTTTGTCACGCTTAATTTAGGGTCAGTGGTCTCCACAAGATATATTGGAGCTGATGCAGAGCCCACCTTTTCGTCAGCAAGTAGATTCATTTACTTATGTGAGCATTTTTTTGGTTTGATTCTTTTTTGTTTTGTACTGTTATTTTTTGGCCATCTTGTGTTATGGTATGTTTAAAGTCTTTTTGTTGTTCACTTTATTTTCCAAGAGTTCTATCATGGATTTTCCTTTTTCTATAGGTACTACGGACAGGTCAGATAGATTTGTCGCAGTTTGGAATTGATCCAACCAAATGTAAGTGCTCAGCACGTTAAATTTAAAAAAATCTTCTTTAGCATTTGCTTATTATTTACGCTGTTAATGATTAAACCAAATGGAAAGAGGGATAAAGAAATGGTTATTGAACAATACCCTTTGATCTTCTTGGAGCGTTTGTTCGAGTGAAACATGCTCTGTGATGATGATGTATGGACCATAACTATCTTTTATAGAGTCAGCATTATATGTTTTTTTAGGGCAATAAAAATGTATCAGAAAACAATATTATCTGGTTATTTTTTCAATACTATTGACTTATTTTTCTATTATGGCAGACAAATTTACAGTTTTATCTTTTCTGGAGGCTCTTGAGGATTCTGTTTCAAGGACTGTAGGCCCTGAGGAGGCAAGGCCAGATGATCGAAATTCCAGATCTCAATCGTGTAATCGTAATGATTCTATGGATGAGTCTTAGGAGCGAGTTGGTTTAATAATCTTTTTTTTTGTTCTCTCCCTCTCCGTCTCCCTTTACCTCCCTCCCTCTGTTCTTTTAATATAAACCATAGATAGATACTTTGTATTCTTGTCAAACATTTATGCTTCCAAGAGAAGGAAAAGAGAAGAATGAGAGAATGATTTATTGTACTTCGGATTTTTTCTGGTTATAGTGAACAATAAATTCCAAGCTGTTTCATTCTCCGTTCATATTTTTTTCAATAACTTTAGTTTGTGCAATGACCATTCTCTTTGAAGTTATGATATTTAGAAGCACGGAAGTCAGATAACAGATTGACTATTGATGTGTATAGTGGAGGGAGTTGAAGAAAATGAGTTCTCTTTTATCTCCGGACTGCCTGGAGCTTTTGAAATGGTATTGCCCAGCTCGCGGTCTCAGGGGTTGTGTTTTGGCTTGGGACACCGGAGTGCCAGATACCTGTGAAACAATTTTCTTGTGGGTCAGATGTAGCAGTGTTCTGCATTCCGAAGTTACTTTCGCGACTATTTCAGTGTTCACTTTATCTTTCATACAATTATATTCCTTTGGCCTCCCCTTCAGAATAGATGTGATAAGCCTCTACCCAAACAAAAATCTTCTGCTTCGGTCACAAATGAGTAGACTTGATATACCTTAGTTTCACTTAAAAGTTGACATATTAGGAGATGTTGCCTAAAATGAGAAACTTGCTTTCTTTTTCAAACCAAAGGCTTGTCATTTTTCCTTGTGTATTGTATTGTTGTACAAGTGCATAATGGTTAAAACGTTGCTATCGAAAATCATTCATATGAAAATGTGATATAAATTTTTGTTCTCAAACAAGTGATAAAATTGTAAACTATGAACTGGTGCCCGGTTGAAGCACTTTTTCCCACGTCCAGTTTTGCGCGGAAGGAAACTTTTAGCGTTATGTATATAAGAATATTTTCTAAATAGATTTGCATCTTAACGTAAACAAGAAAAAAACAAATATGTTTACTGTCATTTTCATTACATTTGCTATAGCTCTTAATTCCACCCTATCTTAGGGAGTATTTAAATTAACTTTTGAAGAATAACTTCTGAGAAAAAAAAATGATAAAACTGATATAAGGTATATGTTTAGCTTTTGTTATTCGATGTAGATGTAACGATTTTGTTCATGGCTTTATTCTGTCAATAGATTACTTGTTAGAGCTCCTGCTTCCAGATTCAAATTCCCATTCCTCCAATGGATTGATCTTCTTTTTTCTACCTCCTCTTCCTCCACCATTGCTACTAACTTCAGAATCAATCTCCATTCCTCTTGCCATTTCCATAACCTCTTACCTCTGAAAAATACTAATATACTCCTGAAGTATCACGTTATTCGTACTCTATCCGATGAAAATGTTCTGTCTTTTTTATTGATCCCACAAATATATATTATAATGAGTTATGGAGAGAGAAATAATTACGAGAAATTTATGAGATATGAAATCCGTAAAAAATGATAATGGAAATAATATTTATTGGAGAGAATATAGATAATATGGCATTCCAAAATTACACAAGTATTGCTCCGGCGCTCACCTTCTCACACCTCGGCCTCCAATCCACAATGCATTGCAGGTCACTTCTAGAGAAAAAATGGATTGGTTTACAATACAAGTTACTCATATTTTCCAATCTGACCTATTTAAGTAATGCTTAAATGTAATTCATTGTATTTTCTTCTCTTCTTCAAAGTTTTGTTTAAGAAGGATAAAGTTAGAAAAATATTTTAAGACATATTTAATAAATTAACTACCATTTCTGAATTTAGTGAATTAGTTAAAGTGAGTTTATTTCAAATGATGCAATTCATTTTTCATTTTTCACATTTAAGACATATTTAATAAATTAACTACCATTTCTGAATTTAGTGAATTAGTTAAAGTGAGTTTATTTCAAACGATGCAATTCATTTTTCATTTTTCACAAGCTCGGGATAATAATACATCATAAAAAAATTATTATATCTCATTTAAATACAATTGTTTGTTTCAAAAGAGTGAAAAACTCCCGTTATTGATGAACCACATTACCACAACATTTCATTCCTCCATATTTAGCGGCAATAAAATGTTGTCATTGACCAAGTCTTAGCCATCCATATTTTATTTTGTTCTAATACAGTTTATTAGGTACCAAAAAGTCTTTTTATTTAGGAGTTTGTTGATGATGATTGTTTTTGTACTGCTGGTGTACCGAATCAAAAAGTTTAGGATTAATATAAGATCTCATTTATTCTAGCATCCACGCTTGAAACCCAACTTCCATGTCAACACTGTTTCATTCCATTGGTCATCTGCATTTGGGTGATGGATAAGACAGAGAGTCTGTTGGCAGGTTAAGCTATGAAACTGATCGAGAGCAAGCACAAACATATATTATACATACGTACACACACCTTTCTCTCGTACGTGCATGTTCTTTGTTCCTTTCAACAGCTAATCAAAGGCGCACACAGGATACAGAATGTGGAACGCAGAAGAGAAGAGGGGAGGAGTTGTAGCTGTTGCAGTATGCAAGGAAAAATCCAGCCAATATGCTCTTAAATGGGCTCTTGAAAACATGTTACTCACAGATAAGCCTCTTAAACTAGTCCATGTGGTTCAGAGGCCATCACCTTCATCACCACCACATCCTCTCAACCCTGGTAATTTTTCTCCTTTTTCTGTCTTCCTAATGATCAGAAGTCATTCACATATTTACCTCATAAATGGTAAAAGTACTTCTCCACCGCTTTACCAAACGGACCCAATGCTACATTGTCTTAGATTTTCCTTTACCTTTTCACGAATTCATACTAGTTTGTTTACCCTCTTCACCGGTATCTAATAGCATTTGTTATACATGTCCAAACCATCTCATCTAATTTTTTAACATGTTTTCTTTAATAGATACCATTTGAACCTTTTTGCTGTGTACATTCATTATGACTCTCATCTTTTCTTGTACGATCATATATCTGTATCAAAATTCTCATTTTAGTTATCCCCACTTTATGTTTTTATTGTCCTTTTAAAACCCATTATAAGCTCCAACGAGCTTAAGGTGTAGGAACTCAAATATCACATTTCCCCATTCTCTAGTTTTACATAATTTTTAATTTGGTTAATACCATTTTGCCTTTTCTTAAAAAAACTCCAATATTTACTATGATATATCATTGCTAGTGATCTTATAACAATGTGACAGAACTTCCCTTTTAACCTTATTTTGTACTTTCCCAACACAAGTAACTTTGGCAGCTATTCTATAATTAAACCATCCAGCTTAAATTCTATGAATATAATCACCACCAATTTTATCATCTCCCACATAATTGATCCCAAATACTTGAATTTTGCCTGTTGTCCTCATTCGATCTCCTATTTTAATTTCTAAATCATAAGCTACATAGTGCTACGTAAATTGGTGTGCATAATGCATAATTGCATATATTATACCACTGTTATTTAATATAAAAGTCAATTAACCATTTGGAAGATTAAAGAAAACTAACTAAATTACTTAATCATAATATATATTCTGAAATATTTATATGTATTATGGGGTTATATATTAGTTTATAGGTAAGAAAAATAGTTTAAAAATAATAAATATAACAATTAATTAGCTTCTTTAATCTGTTAAAAAAGCTAACTGACTTTTATATTAAGGACCGTATGTAGTATTATACACACATACCTCGGTCCGTATGCATTCTTAGGCAACGTATATTACACTAGGAAAAAAAAAGGTTCCAACATTATTAACAGACTATTTCATAAGAGACGTAAATTTGGCCCATATACAATTGTTACTTTTTGATACGAAGCTTCTCATTTCCATATGATTTTCAAAAGGATTTGACAAAAACTATGCAGACAAAAATGAGCACAAATATATACCATTGGTCGTACGTAACACTCGTACGGTCGTACCATTAGATTCATTAATAAGCTTTTGTTGTATACTAAATCTACATTCAAAATAAATTCTTGGAGGCTCATTAGATTTGATTGTACCTATAATTTTTTGAGCTTTCATGCAATATTTAGATTTATTTTTGTGAGTGGCAGAAGACAGCACATTAATCCATGAAGAAAGAGATGCCTACCGATGTCTTCCTTCCATATCGTTGCTTTTGTTCTCGAAGACGAGTCAGTAATTTCCCCTCACTACTGTCTATCATCATGTTCATCCTTCTCCAGTTAAATATAAATATCTACTGCTCTAATTTTTAATACAAGTTCTTTCAGTTTATTTATTTTTCATTTTTTTCTTAAATTTATTTATCTGATTTATATTAAACTGATGTATAATATAATGATATATATAGAAATATTTCAGAATATATATAATGTGAAATAGTTTATTTAACTTCTTTAATTTCTTTCAAAAAAAAGTCAATTGAACTTATATTAAAACTGGAGGTAATATATATAAATATAAATATAAAATTTAATCATAACACGTACACAAGTGTGTAGTTTAATTGAAAACGTATTAATACTGACATATCAAATGTATATAATTTTTTTAAAAAAAGTGTTGTTCAATAGTGTTTTTATGTATGTATCAATGGATGTAGAGTAAAATGAATATTAGAATGATAAATTGTTTAACTATTTTGAAAATATAAACCTGAAATAATCTTGAAGCACCATGCATGTTATTAAGATTAAACTAACAATCTTAATTTCGAATATTTTCTTAATTCCAATGTATTTTATAAAATTTAGTGAATAATCTAATTCACACTCATGGACAAAAGTTCCCCCCTTTAATCCTCCAGTATTTAGTGATTAATAATCTAAATCAATTCAAGTTTGTTTTCACACTTGAGCATGTGTACGTTCTTCACTTGCAATGTTCATGTATGAGACCTTATTTTAATGGATAATTCCCTTCCACTACATTGTTAGTTGACAATGATAAATTTTTTAAGAGGATTTGAATTATATATGGAACTCTTCCCCTACGCTTTGCATCCTGAGCCAATCCAATAAAAATGTCTGTTATTTAAGGTGGTTCTTTAAATAATTTCTACTTCATATATAATAGGTACAATATGAGACAGTCATACTCCACGATTCAAACGTTGCAAGAGCCCTAATAAATTTTGTGTCCGTTAACGGGGTTGAAACATTGTTGCTTGGATCAAGAAGGAAATGTATTTCCAGGTAGAGCCTTAGCTTCTGTAATGATTGTTAAAAGATTCTATGAATGTGGGTGAAAAGCACCTGTATAAAAATGTTATTGATTAGAAATACTTGAATTTAAGTATAGGAATATTTTCTGCGTATGAAATCTTTTAAAAGTATTGTTACTATATGAAAAGATATCAGGTTGGTCAATAAAAGTTTTAAATAGGGTTCTCATGTTATTAACTAAATCTGATGAATTTGAGTTGTGCTTGATTTAATGTAAGGATATTTAAGAATTCAAACGTTCCAAGAAAAGTACTGAAATGGACACCAGACTACTGTCGTATATATATTATATCAAAGGGCAGAGTGAGTGCCATGCGACCTGCCTCTCGTTCAGCCCCAAAAATTGTTCCTGCAATTCAAACAACGCACACACCCAATTCTGAACAGATTCCTGAAATGTAACTCTCTCTCTCTCTCTCTCTCTCTCACACACACACACACCCCTCTCTAAGATTGGTTATGGACAGGTTAAATAAACACAAGTAAATTAATGTCTCACGCTAATTTTCATGAATTATTACGAAAAATAGGTTATATGAAGAGCTGCCACTAGCAGAGAATGACAACTACTCAGTTGGAGAGTCTGAAAGAGTGAGCACGGATAGCAATTATCTCTCCTTTTATGAAAATCTGAGACTTGGTTTCACTTCCGCCGCTATAACATCTTCACACTCAGATAACACATTCATGGAGGATGAGATTAACCCTGTAGGCTCCAACAAACATTTTTCATCCACTGAAACATCATCACCATCGTTCATGTCCTTGCATACTCAGGTATTTTATATTCAAATGATTGTTTGTTTGTTTGTTTGTTTGTTTGTTTGTTTGTTTGTTTGTGTGTGTGTTTGTGTGCCTTTATAAGTAACAAAATAGGAGCAAATACTTTACTTGACTTTTACAGGTGAATTTCGCTAATTCTTGCAGTTGAACGTAGAAGATGAAGTGAGAAGACTAAAGATAGAGCTCAAGAAAATAATGGACATGTACCATGCAGCTTGCCGAGAGGCACTAGTATCAAAACAGGTTTTATATTTGTGTGTGTGTGTGTAAAAGATTAACTAACATCATTTGGCCTTTCCTATTTTTATCCTAATATATATTTAAGTTTTCATAAATCCAAAACAGCATATAGTGTATATATATATATATTTTAAAAAAATAGAGCATATAGCGTATGTTCTATAGACACTAACTAGTGACTGATATATATACTTGATCCATCAGTGGACTGAACTTGAAGAATATTGGGAAACTGAACAAGAGAAAAGAATGACAGATGTAAATGCAGAAGCAATAATGGCAAAGTCTGAGAGAGAAAAGGCAACACGTAAGGAAGCAGAAGAAGCAGCACATAGTTTAGCGGAGCAAGGGGTGGAGCAAAAATTACATGGGGCAATGATGGAAGTAGAAGAAAAGCACAAAGCTATGGATGCCCTAGGACGCTCTCATCACTCAGTTCTCAAATATCATGGCTTATTCCACGTACTAATTATTGTGTTTTTTATTGTATTTTTACTGTTCCTTATTTGAAGGAACCTCTCAAACTCAATGACCATATATGTACGAGGAAGCGGATTATACCAAAACAAAATCACATTGACAGCGCTCCAAATTCTAACATTAATTAGGAATAAAATATTACCACATGCCTCTTAATTGACGATTAATTGGATCACTATAACTAATTATATTCATCAATTGCAACTAAGAATTTGGGTCCAACCATTATATATAGAGAAGTACTATATATCGCATTTTGCAAGATGTAGTATTGTATATGTTTAGATGGGTGGCATGAAACTATGAATAGATAATTGGTTTAGGGAAAAAATTTTGTTTTGGGATAATATCCTTAGTGGTTGAACAGTATTTTTCTATGTGCTAATATATTTTAAAGGTCATTGGGTAACCAAAAGTATTCTTCTAAATTTGTCTGATACTCAAATATTTTGTGATTCATTCAATATTTTGAAATTTTTTTCAGATACACCCATCATTCTAAATTATTGAGAGCAAAACTGTACAACTTGAAAAATGGAAAAATTTTAATTTATTAAATTTAAACAATCTATCTTTCAATCTAAAGGTGAAGATGATGAGATATTGAGAAGAAAATAAGAGGGTGAAAGAGAGGAGGAGAGGTCTGCCTCTAATTTGCATCAGGCCACCTCAAGAAGGCTTTTTCCCTCATTTTAATGGAATGGGCCTTCCAAAGAAGCCCTTTCATGTCTACCACAAAATGGACTTGAACCAAATGGGCCTACTAGGCTTTAATTGTGGGGTGGGCTATGCTGTTAGGCCCAAATTTAGCATTGCATGTGGTTCACCAAATGAGAAGTACGGAGGGCATTAAGTTAGGGGGCAACATCAGAGAGGGTCCGCACTCTTCAACTAATCTGGGCGGAGCTTTCCACTTGCTACTACCTCGTTTACATCGACATCTCCCTTCATATTCAGCTCCCACGACAGGAGCGCACACTTACATCCACTCTCGTTTTGTTCTCTACCAGGCTCTCTGCTTTCTCGTTCGTGATTTTGTTAGCCTTTAAAAGGTGATTGTCCTATTCCATTGGATCACTTCGTCAATTCTGATATCAACTCAGGATTTCTCTATGATGAAATGATCTTCAATTTCTTGTTTCTGTGTTTGTTTTAGGCATCTTGTTCTTAAAATGGAGGCTACAATGCCAATTTGCAAGTCTGTCAGCTCACCTCATGTTGTAAGTTCATCCATCAAAAGGCTCTTATAGATAAGCTCTGCTCTGTTCTTTTCTTTCTTGTTTTTTGTTTTTTTTGTTTTTTGGTTTTCGGTAGAAACAAGGAAAGCCTAGGCTTGAAATTTAAGAACCAAAGAGTTTACAAAATCTCAGTTGTTGTAGCACTGATCTCATTCCCTGAGATAAGAATCCCTGCAACTTTTTTTGGGGGGGGGGGCTACATTCTTAGCACTGATTTCTGTTCGCAATAAGTATTACATAAACAGTTAGCGTTCAACAAATGACCGCCCATTCTTTTTTTTATTCTATTATTATTTGTTTTATCTTAGATCCTTTCCACTCTGGTGGCGAAGGAATTGAAAAAATGATATGGCGTAATTATTTTCAATACTCAGAGATAGGATTTGAGTGACAAGACAAATATGGAGCTGTGTGATTCCGGGTCATGTCAGTGCTATGTTCTAAAGGATCACCTCAATGGTTTTGAGCTTGGACATTGTGTTCTATTGGAAAAATGTTGTGAAGCATTATATGTTTTTGTCATCTATATGTTTTCCCTGTTTCATTGTTTTAAGTTTGAATAGCATGCAAAGTGCATGTATGGAAAATCAGGTAACACTCAGATTGGCATTTCCTGCCTTTGTGCTGCGCCCTTTTCCCATGGGCTGGGGGGATGAAGTGGACGTATCATGCTCTGTGCTGTAAGATATTGGATTATGACCTTTTTCTCTTGAGGTTCTTGTCTCAATTGAACGGATCTAAAGAGTTTTTCATTGGGTATCTTGTAATGAAATTGTCAATAGAAGGCAATCTTGGTGCAACATGCAAAATGTATATTGGATGCAATTAAATGTAGAACTTTGAGAAACGTAATACATGATGGGTTTTGCTGAATGGACAAGGGAGTCCTACTATTTACAGCCTGTATTTCCATTTATTTTCAGCCTTTTCTTGCCTATATATTTGTATTAATATGAATGTATCATATTTTCTTCTTTGAATGGAAGGGTATGTTTGTGCCAAAATTTAAAGCAATCAAGAGTCCCCAATTCAGCTTTGTAGTGGGAAATAAAGTGAATTTTCCAAAGCAAAGGGCTCGAAATGCTCAAGTTAGTCATAAACATAGGAGGCATTGTGGGGCTCTCAATGTGACATGCCAAGCTGATAAGATATTGGTGGCAAATAGAGGCGAAATTGCTGTTCGTGTAATTAGAACTGCTCATGAATTGGGCATACCTTGTGTGGCTGTGTACTCAACTATAGATAAAGATGCTCTTCACGTGAAATTGGCTGATGAATCTGTTTGCATAGGTGAAGCACCAAGCAGTCAATCGTGAGTTACATACTGCCATCCTTTAATCTTGGTTATATTATTACTGCCACGTGATATCTGACTGCCATCCTTTAAGTATACATGACACATATTCTAGTGTAGTAGAGGGCAGTTGCCTTTTGGATTGCTAGTACTATTGAAATGACTCTAAAACAGTTGTAGACATTATTAACGTTGAATTGGTGTCTCTTATATGTTTAAAAAGTCACTTTTTAATTATTGTTGTATGCTATCAGGCTACTAATATATAATATTGGTAGTTTGGTTACTTTAATGCAAAAGTTATTGTCCAATAAAATTAAGGAAATTGGTTGCTTCATATTCTTCATTTTATATCTGACTTATCTTTATAACTTAAAACATGTATATGAAATTCATCAACATTATCTTAGAAATTATCGTAAAGATGCTGCACTACACTATCAGAGTATTAGTACTACTATTTCATTTGACAAAAACTATCCATGAGAAATGTAACTTAACCCAAAATAGTAAATTAGTTGCCTCACAACAATCTTTTATATAAAACTTGGGGAAAATTCCATAAAAGGAATATATTAATTAAAATGTCAGTACTTTGGTTACTTTATGGCAGAAATTATTGTCAAACAAAATTAAGAAAATTGATTGCGTCATATTCAAAACAGGAATATATTCAATTTTTGTAGAGTTTATCATCCTAATATGAAGATCCATAAGTACCCTGCTACTGATGGCCATATATGGTATTAAAGCTGGAGCTTGGTCTTTATTTCTTTAAAATGCAAGACAAGAGTATTAGATTAAACATGCGCGGCTCAATCTCTGGACACAATGTTCACATATATGTTTCTCTGTCTCTGTGCAGATACTTGCTGATTCCAAATGTTCTATCTGCTGCTATCAGCCGTAAATGCACAATGTTGCATCCTGGATATGGTTTTCTTGCTGAGAATGCAGTATTTGTTGAAATGTGCAGAGAACATGGGATCAACTTCATTGGGCCTAATGTGAGTAAGAGTGCACAACCGCTAGAATAGGAATAGCACCTGCTTCTTATCTGCTGCCTTGGCTCTTGTTTGACAATTTTATTAATGATTTCATTACTCAGCATTAATATTTGGAATATACATTGATTAAAGGGTAGTTTATTGGACTTGAACTTGAAAAATTAATTCATAAAACCAGTATAATGTTGACATATCATTTTGGACAGGTACTAGTTTGGCTGGAATAATAGTCACTATATTGCACTGAACTTCTGATATTCAGATTGATACTGTATGATATTTGCTATTGGTCTTTTGGCAAGTAAGGAAATGGCTATCAAACTTGGCTGAAAATTGAACTAACAGTAGATCTAAAAATTGATATTTGCTATTTACTGTATGAATAAATATCAAAAAATAAACTAATAAATTAACTTCAAATAAGATTGAGCAAAACTAGGAAGCAACATTTGAGGACATAAACTAAAAGAAGGCACAAAAATTGGAAACTCTTGTGTGTCACTAAACTCCAATTTTTATGCCTTCTTTTAGTTTATGTCCTCAAATGTTGCTTCCTAGTTTTGCTCATTCTTATTTGAAGTTGATTTACTGGTCTATGTTCTGATATTTGTTCATAAAACAATGACAGAAGTCCATAGTTCTGAATTTTGCGTTCTAATATTTTTGGTTAAATATGGTTAAAATTATCAGCCTGACAGCATTCGGGTTATGGGTGACAAATCCACTGCTAGAGACACAATGAAGAAAGCAGGTGTGCCAACTGTTCCAGGAAGTGATGGACTGTTGCAGGTATAATATTTTTGCTTAGGTTCATTAAAAGTTTGAGATACTTGTAAGGTCAGTTCTGCTTCCATGGCATTGATCTGATGAAAAGAATCACTGTAACAGAGCACAGAGGAAGCCATTAGGCTGGCAAATGAGATTGGTTTCCCAGTGATGATCAAGGTACAAGATGATTTTTCTTTTATTTTTAATCCTATGTCTAGTAACCTCTTGAAGTAAATTCTAGCTTTCCTGGGTGACAGATCATTTTACTCATGCTTTGATTTTATGGGCATTCAATCGTAGAACTATACATATTTTCATTAATACTCAACTGACTATCATAATTATTTTAGGGGAAAGTTGATAGTGATTAAATGACCTTCATAAAGGTCCTTGATACTTATTCTCTCTTGTTCATGTACAAAGGCTGCATTACAATGAATTAGAGAACTAGTTAATGTGAGCTGACAAATATTTTATGCTTGTTAGGCAACAGCTGGTGGTGGAGGACGTGGCATGCGTCTTGCTAAAGAACCTGACGAGTTTGTGAAGTTGTTACAGGTAACTTTTCCACGCAAAGATGTGGAGATACTCAGAAACATTTTATCAAACAATACGCATATACTTTATCAGATAATAGCAAACAACTGGAGAAGACAAGAAAATGTTTGTGCCTTGTGCGCAAATGCAAATTTTTTTACAATGTTTATTTTTCAACAATTTCGTACATCAAGAATTCCTAGTGGTTTGTTTGAGTTCCACAGATATAACAAGATTATCTACTGTGACTTCATGTCCCATTTATTTGTCATAATTCATAGCAGAAAACAATCAATTTTACATTAGTTGACTTTAGATAGAGGTCTTCTAATTGTAGAAAGGTGATATTATTCTGTATGTAATAGCAATTGAATTCATCCTCTCCGCATAAATAAGCATGTGTGGTTTTGATGAAATTGCTCCAATTTCATTTATATGCAGCAAGCTAAGAGCGAGGCAGCTGCTGCATTTGGCAATGATGGTGTTTATTTGGAAAAATACATTCAAAATCCCAGGCACATTGAGTTCCAGGTGATTTTATCTTTCTGTCAGAGATTAATAATTTGTTTGATGCCTGGATTTCTGGCAGCAGGTTTATGTTTAAGGGAATTTTATTTGTGAAGAATGTGGTTTCTAGAGCACATTTTTGAAGCTGACATTTTCTCAAAGAAACCACATTTTAATTTTCACATATTGAGCATTGTAATAATCACCTATATGAAATGCAAATATCCTTGTCTTCACAAAGGCTTGTAAAAGAGACATTGACTCAATGCTCCTAATTAATAACTGGATTTCATGTGATTAGCTAAAGCAGATCAATAACTTTGGAATTAGAACTGAAATTTTGCTCATTCCCTTATTTAAATTGGATTACCAAAGAAATAAAGTCCTCGTCATGCAAAATGCCAATCTAAGTTTCACGTTCATTTGTTTTCAACATTATAGAATCACATCATAGCTTCCTTTGTTTCTGCATTTCAGCTTTTGGCAGATTTATACTCCTAGATTGCTTTCTCTCCCTCCTGTGTTGAGATTTGGCTAATTTAGGTGAACCATAGATTCATTGATTATAAAGCAGTACTTAACATATTCAATTCTATTAATTAAAAAGAAATTCCAAGTTGTTTTGGGTGCTTTGGTCTGAGACAGAGACCTATATCCAGATTTCAGAAAGTCGGATTAATAACAAATTCATTCAATGTCTAACTCTTGTTGAACCATTTACATATTAGTACTTCTATCATTGCTAGATGATAGTATGTCTACTTGAATTAATAAACATTGCATTTTTGTTATTTTACTTTTAAGCATTCGCTTCTTGTTTTTACCCCATTGCATAAGTGTTAATCTCATTTATCATCTGCTGCATTGCTGGACAGGTTCTTGCAGATAAATATGGTAACGTTGTTCATTATGGGGAGCGTGATTGCAGCATCCAGGTATATTACAACCTTGGTCACCTAACCCCCCCCCCAAAAAAATAAATTTTTTTTGCCTCAACTTGCAACTTGTGGTTGACTGGCTCTTGCTTTACATATTCTATATAACATTTAATATAAGTGCATATCTTCCTAAGATTTTACATTAAACTTAATAAATCTCACTAATTGCAATTCCTGGCCTTGGTGAATCCATAGCTAAAAATTAGATTAATAATCAATAGATCTCTTTCTATAACTCTATTGAGTCATGCTTGATCAACCCTCCTCATCGGTGCCTCCAATAGCCTTCTCTAAACATGTTCAAACCACCTCAAACACTTCTAATATTTTCTTCTCAATAGATGCCACTCCAACTTATCCACGTAATTTGATTATTACAAATCCTATCATACATCCATCTAAGCATCCTTATCTTGGCTACTCTCTCTTTTTACTCATATTGTCCTTTAAAGCTTAACATTCACTACCATATACCATTGTAAGATTTATAGCAATGCGATAAAACTTTCCTTTTATCTTATTAGGTACTTTCCGGTCATAAATAACTCAAGTAGCTTGCCTCTATTTACACCTTCCAATTTGAATTTTATGATTAACATCACTATCAATTTCACCATCTTTTTGTATAATTAATCCTAGATATCTAAACTTTGCCACTTGTGGGATGGTTTGATCTCCCAATGTCACCTCCAAATCACTTCTAACTTTCCTCTTATTAAAATTGACTTACCCAGTATTGTCTGTTCTTTGAAAGGAAGAAAAGCGGAAGAGTCAATGACTTTCATAACATGATAAGAAAATCTATATATAGGCTTCTGGTTGCTTGTCTTTCTTTCTGGTCTCTTTTAAATACTACCTGAGCATTTATCTTCGTTGCTGGTTACTTCTATGCAGAGGCGAAATCAGAAATTGCTGGAAGAAGCACCTTCTCCTGCATTGACATCAGAGTTGCGGAAGGCAATGGGTGATGCTGCAGTTGCAGCAGCCGCATCTATAGGTTACATTGGTGTGGGAACGGTTGAATTCCTCTTGGATGAAAGGGGTTCTTTCTACTTCATGGAGATGAACACCCGTATCCAGGTTTGAGCTAATATTTATAGTACTTACTGAAAGTTAAATGAACCTGACAAACATTACCCTTTTTTGGGCCAAGAACCCAATAAGGATTACTGATGAATGATTTTTCACTTATTTCTTTTCTACTGTTTTTTTAAATGGTGAGGGACTTCTTTGTAATTAGGTGGAGCATCCGGTGACAGAAATGATTTCCTCTGTTGATTTAATAGAAGAGCAGATTCGTGTAGCTATGGGAGAAAAACTTAGATACAAACAGGTACTGAAGGTAATATTTTACCACTGATTTCTTATTACTTTACTAATTGTTTTTTCTCTACAGGAAGATATTGTGCTCAGAGGCCATTCCATTGAATGCCGTATAAATGCCGAAGATGCTTTCAAGGGATTCAGACCTGGGCCAGGTACATTGATGTGAATTTCTGCACCTACATGCGTCCAAGAAATAACTTCAAATCTGTGGCATTGAATTTAAACACAACCCGCATGCTGATTTATAAGCTTTTTGGTCAATTACCTTCATTCATTTAGTTGTTATTTTAATTAAAAGGCAAAAAACCTCTAGGTGGTTCCCCCTTTTAACCTTTTATTTTAATAGTACTGATACATCTTGAACAACAGGGAGAATAACAGCATACTTGCCATCTGGAGGTCCTTTTGTGAGAATGGACAGTCACGTTTATCCTGATTATGTGGTTCCTCCTAGTTACGACTCCCTGCTTGGAAAGGTGCATAGCTCTGTTTCTTGTTAATTTTTGCCATGCGTTCATTGTTTATGAGGTGCTAAATCCACAGTTTATGTTATCATAATATAAACAGATTACTGAAAACGCATGTCTCCAATCTACTCAGATGATCCAATAATTCAATGCCAAACATTCTTCTATGAAACAGATATGGTTATAGTCGTTTTCCTTTCATGGGCTTTTGGATTTAAGCAGTGGCGGAGTATACTTTCATACCTAATCAGATGATGATATGTTTTACGTGAGTTTAACATTAGCCAATGTATAGGGCAGTGCTTCAATTAAACTGTATGGAGCTTCTTTTTCATTGAAAATAGAAATCCTGAACCGGATAAGATTTTCTTCATTATCTCAATATTTTATAAAAATTAATATTGCAGATATAAGCATCTCTCTTCAGAATGAGTTATGTTAAGTGATTGAACAGTTGTTGATGTATTGTAAGATAACTGGTAGTACTTTTGCTGCCAGAGATCTAAAGGTTTGTGTCACCATCGATTGGGGATTCCATGAGGAACATACAAAGGATGAGAAGAGAATTTGTCGTGATACTATACGTTTAATTCATAATGTGGATAGCTTGGTTATGTCCAAGTTCATGGGAACTAAGGGATGCATTCAACTGACACCTTATTTCTAATGCTTGCTATTTATTTTGAAATTTGAATACCAAGAAAGAAAAGTCATCATTCATTTCTTTTGTTTTTTGGGAGGGGGGTGGTAGCAACTCTAATTTTAGACTTCTGAGTTTTCCTCAAACGTCATTTCTCTTCATTGCTTAGTGATGTACCTTGATGGGAAATTGAGTGCACCGGACCTTTCTATTTGTTCCAGTGAAGTGCTTGTTATATTTGAAATCTTTATTCTTGACTTGACGTGTGGAAACCTTGTAGCTAATTGTATGGGCTCCAACAAGGGAAAAAGCAATTGAGCGAATGAAGAGGGCACTAGATGACACTATCATCACAGGTAAAATGATTCAATTGTAAATTTGTGGACTTTTTATTGCATTACATACCTGGTGCCTGTCAATTGTATCCATTAGAATACCCATAGTATCGCAAGTCTATCATGCCTTTGTCATGCACCTCTGTCAATGTTCTTTCCCATATGCAAACCTCCTTTGCATTCGGGGGAATATTCCAAAATTGTTCTGTCGATTGTTGATCTATATGTATTTTTGTTACAGGGGTTCCTACAACAATTGATTATCATAAGCTTATCCTTGACATTGAGGTGGGTGCATCTGTTAAAATAGCTTCATCCTT
>JANTPZ010143843.1:0-40827 GCA_025593235.1 Vachellia pachyceras | reverse complement strand
GTTTGGTATCTCCTTCACCGAAACCTCCACCGAGAAGGACTTCCAGTTAAGAACATCGCTGAAAGGAGGCACGTAATGCTCTGAAATAAGCACCGGCACGCACCCTGTATAAATTGCCTCCACCACCCTGGGGCTCGCAACCTCGTACCCACTTGGACACAGACAGTACTTGCTCTTCCTCAGCATCTCATAGTAGGAAACTCCACGTGGGAGGTACCTGTGAACCTTAATATCCTCGTCCTTGTTCTCCCAGTGCTCCAGAAGAACAGGCCTGACTGGACCATGAACCCCTCCTGCAAAGAATGCCAAGATTGGACGCCTAGATGCTGATGGCCCCCCAACGAAACCATTTAGATAACCAGTTCGAAGGTTAACTTCTGGAATTGAAACATCCTTCGCTGGGTTGAATCCCTCCGAGGTGTTGGCATTGCACAGCGCTCGAATTGAGTTCTTGTGCAAATAAGGAATGGAAAATGAAGTCTCCGGTCCCTGAAAACACACAACATCAAACTTAATAATTTGCACTACTTGTTTAATTATCATTTTTAGTGTTATGAATTACCCAGTCATGACAGGCAAGTGTGAAGTGATCAGCTCCGAAGCTTCTGTTCCAGTAGGGGTATTTGGAGGAGATGATATTGACATAATCTGTGACGGTCTTTCTTATGGGTCCAAAATCACGAGAGTCGCGAACGTAGATGAATCGCACTAACATTGTAACACTATAAGGAAGGAAGAAAACATGAGCTTTACGAGGATCTCTTGTTCGGAATTGGTCGTTCACCTGAATAGCATGAATAAAATTTCCCTCCATTGCGTATATGCTCTTGCAAGGTCCATTGTGGAAAACTGGCGGCTCCCCTTCTTCGTACACAAATACTTTGAACTGTTTCTCCATTTCCAAGTAGCTCCTGTCCCATTAATAATTTCCCCCCATGGGGTGATGAGTGGAGTAGCCTATATACAGATAGCATAGATAGTGAACATAGCTAAGAACTCAGAAGTATGACTTTTTCCTTCCCACTTAGGTGCTTGTGGATCGTATATACTATATAGTACCTGTGAAATGCATTGGCATTATGATACATTGGACCTATTGGGACATAGTCCGGATCTTGTGTTTGATTCCCGTTTCTGGCTCTTCTAATTGAAGATCTAGCATGTAACAAGCCAGCTTCGGTCCTATCTAGGATGCTGTATCTTCTTGGCTTGTTCTGTCTCACGACAGGAACATATGACTCGTTCAGAAGAGTCGAGGTGAGCCTAATTTCAGTGTCCACGTTGAGGATTTCTTCAGTTTTGTTCTGTTATCATGGACTCAAGCAGTCAAAATAATCGATTTCGTTAATTAAACTCGCCCCAAGTTAAGATTTCTTTGCTTGTTACCAATTTTCCTAGAAAATAAGTCAAAAGTAACCTTACCTTATATAAATAAAAAGATTAAAACAACATAAGAAAAGGCGTCGATGTTATCTGCTTTGGCATTGGCTTCAGAATTAAATATTGCACAATGAGCAGGTTGCAACTAAAAAGAAACACGTCAGGTTTATGTGACCAGATGCAAGGGCGCACACCGATAACAGCACACAGAATTAATCTCGTCGCATAGTGATGCATGCACAGATATTACCTCAAGCATTACAGCATTAATTGGTCTTATTCAGAGGAGAGATAAGAGAAAACGTACTAGAAAGTAAGCATTAATGGATTTATTGCATACATTAAATTAACGACGATTAATTATAAAGCAGGAACAGATTTTGTATCAGAGAGATGTCTAGCTTACAGATGCTGGTTGAAGTGGTTGCATCAGTGGAAGAGAAGAAGGTGGAGGATCAGAGATGGCATTGTGTTCCTTAGTGAGAGAATCGACGGGGACGACCACCTGGCTTGATGAGCTTGAATTCACAAACCCTTCAGTCAGTTTCTGAGAAGAAGTATTTGCAGAGGTGAAGAAGAGAGGTTCAGTAGCAACCCAGAAGGAGACTTTGGGACCCAACAAAGAAATGGGGCCGGCAAGCAGAAGAAGAGGCATCATAAACGACCAGAGTTT
Organism: Vachellia pachyceras; assembly: GCA_025593235.1. Classification (NCBI taxonomy): domain Eukaryota; kingdom Viridiplantae; phylum Streptophyta; class Magnoliopsida; order Fabales; family Fabaceae; genus Vachellia; species Vachellia pachyceras. The sequence goes on along the minus strand of JANTPZ010143843.1, from coordinate 38,774 downwards.
GACTGATAAAGATGAACATGAAGCCCGCCATGGACAACAATTTGTTTTGGCATTGACCATTATTACTGTATGTTATGTGGATATATAAAGCTCAATCTTTTCAGAACAAGAGAAAATAAGCTAGCTAGATTCAACTTCAAACGGAGGAAAGTTTGTCCTAATCTGCAGCTGCATTAGAGGGAGAGAGAGAGAGAGAGAGTTTTGATGGAGTGAAGGTGAGGATGAGATGGGAAGGAGAAATGATGGTGGTAAACGGGAGGAACCAGTTTCAGTGCTAAGCGAACGGGAGGCGTTGTGCGGCCAAGCGTCGTGATGCAGCTCCCTAAATATTCGAGATTTTCATGCAACTTTTTCTCTTTCCTCTTTTGCCCTTTCATGCGTTTCCTTCTTGTCATGGGGCATTTAGCTGGAGCCTGGACCCCTCCTTTCTTCCACTTTCCCATTTTGCCCCCCAACGTTTCTATATCCCATTAGTTCACAAATTACAATTTACAGGTCAGATGCTTCGTGGCAATTTATTCTAATTGATTCCGTGGCTGATCAAAATGTAATACTAAAATTATGCATCAAATTATTTATCTTCATTTTTTAATATACCCACATCCTATTTATTATGTATATAATAGGTTCGTTTTCCAAAACTTACAATGATTTATTGACACGCGTCAATTAAATTTCTTAAAAAACATGTATATGCATAATGTTTGAATTCTTAAAAGCGTACGTGAATTTAATGAAATTAGCCAAAAATTAATACCAGGATGACAAATTTTTTTTTTATCTATACATGTTAGAGATCCAGCTCTATTTATGTTCATTTCCTTTATATTTGATATGAAGGGTGGTCTACTAAGAGATCCAAATCCCTGCATCCTCACTGGTCATTTACAGGTTTCTCTCAATTTGATCCGTTGACTTGAATTGAAGACTCCGGGCTTGCTGGCGCGAGAGACAAGACGTAAGGATCTCAAGGGCATTTTGGGCATTTCAAGCAGAGCCAGAGTTTAAATATGCAGCTTATAGTATAAATGTATAACACCTTTTGTATTTAACCATTAAGTTAACACCTCAAATTGGGCACAACTTTATCAAAAATGGTCACCGTCCAAGTTTTAAACTCCCCTTCTTAGAAAAATGGGTTGATGCGTTTTAATCAGGGGGAATGACGTTTATCTTCCAAAAGATTGATTTCATAGTAGTTGTACTTGATTTTTTTTTAAGGAAGAAATTGAATTATAAATACTGATTCAAATAATTAAAAACAGGAAATATAGGTTGTAAATTGAGAGTTACATTCTAAACTTGAATGCCTTATAAGCGATTGAGATTCTTAAATTTGCAACTGTGTATTTGCAACTCACTTTACTTCTTTTAAAAAAAAATTGACAGGCGCTTAATTGTAACTAAATTAATATTTTGGAACTTAATTGTTATCCCCCCCCCTTTTAATTAGTGGTCCTCCTTGCCATAAGGGGACGCCAGTGCTAGTGTATACATCTTGCCTGCCCATACATGCATTTTGAGCTTAATTATTGGGAGGTGTCACCATTACAGAAGTGGTAAATGGATGAGGAGCACATGTACGCCAAATGATATGATTTTGCACATATCTGTATTGAGAATGCATAATCATCAATGTCACGTTAATTTTGCACTTTGATTTTTTTTTTTGGGGGGGGGGTTAGTGTTAATCACGCCTCCTAATTTAAAATCATCGAATTAAAATAAGAAAATGGCAAGCTGCCAAGATTGAACTATTTTTCACCATAAAACGAAGTATTTCCGCCACATGCAAATTTCATCGGCTAGGAAGAATGCCTGGGGCCTTAATATCTTGCACAGCTTTTTAAGTTCAGATGGTTTAGCCCCCAAAAATTTACCATAATAAGAATATGTCCTACATAGATGCTTACAGAACGTCCAAAGTCCACCAACAAAACACTCACATGACATCAACAATTGAACTTATAAACTTATGAGCTATGAACTAATTCCTTATCAAATGTATCAATATTGTGGTTGGTCATTCACATTTACTATCATCAGGGGAGAGCAATGTTCAGTTTAATCTGAACGCATGAATATTATTATTCCCAACACCATAACACTCACTCGGGCTGCTTAAATTCACAAAACTGAAACTGCTCGCCCATATTTTACATAGATGAAAATCCTATCTAACATCAGAGTTTTTCGTATCCAGTCCAATTATAAATAAAAACATACACATAACAACAGATAAATTACTTGTTATAGAAGGAAAGGAACCATTAACTGCTCCTCTCAGCCGGGTACATGTGCCTTGAGGCCTTCTCTTTTACGCCCATCCCTCACCGTACTACCACTATCGCATAAGCTTAAGCTAAGGAGAATAATAATAATAATAATAATAATAATAATAACAACAGTGCAGGCTGCCATCCTCAGTGCATTATAAGTTGAAAGTCATCATTGTTGTTTACTACCGCATAATCATATCCAAGTCTGTCGGCACGATCATGGAATTCTACCATCTCATCTTTAGGTACCTGTATTCCGACCAATACATTTGCACCGGTTTCACCCTGTTGCAGAGCAAGTGTGAGTATGAAATAGCCCCAACGATTAAAGACGTAAAACATCTCTTATCTTGATTTAGAGATTTCGACAGCACAAATAACAAGCTTTAACTCCTCACCTGCCCTCGATAATGGAATAGACTAATATTCCAACGTGGACTGAAAGAATCCAAGAATTTCATCAGAGCACCGGGTCTTTCTGGAAATACAAACCGACAAAGAACCTCATTCTGAACATTTGATCGACCTCCCATCTGACATGTAATCAAAACAAAGTCAACATGGCACCAAAATGCAGACAGACAACATCACGTGTGAGGTAGGTTATTCCATTACTATTCATTGGAGAGTAGTAGTCATATAGTGTTATCTGTAAATTAAAATTATTGACGTGTAGCTAGACCACCATTGGGGATGTTGTATTATCGTACACTTGTGACAACCTTAATAAGACTAATGTAAAAATAACAAGAATTCCTGTGGGCATAGAGCAGCTCCTGGCCATGTGGTCTAACAATGTTTCAGCAATGGTAGTGTGTCAGAGAAGGTTGAACAGAAACAAGTAGCTTAGGGGTAGTATGTTTCCAGAATTTTAAGATTTGGTGATCATTTTGAAAAAAATGATAGAATAAGATATACAGTATTAAACAAAAAAGAAATTTGGGCAATAAAACTTACCAGATATCGCAAGTGATCTTTCACCAAGTCACTCTCCGTGAGATTATAAGTTTTAAGCTGAGAAGACTCCATCCTCTCCTCCATTGCCCTTAGTTCCATAACCTTATGAACCCCAACACTACACATGATTTCAAAGGATAATAAGCATTCCTTCAAAAGGTGTCAACAGATAATGTCCTTCAAATTAATATAAATGGTGAAAAATTATCTAGGCTTCCTAGACACCAAGTTTACCTGTACAGAACAACGGCTTTCTTATCAGAATTATATCTATACTTGAATTCTGTAATATTCATCTGCCCCACCTGCCAGGGCCAGAGTTAATATTATTAGACTAGGAATTTTCAGTTCAGGCGGTATAGATACAACAATCAATGACAAGACCACAAGAATTTTCAGTTAGAGCAGTATAGACATACCAATTGACAGAACTGCTTGAAACTGCCAGGTTCCTCCGGTAATATAGTTGCTAGCACGGCCTCTTGCTTTCGACCAACATTAGCAAGTTCAGTCACCACCCTCAACTTGTCAAAGTTCATGTTTGCCCCACTGGTTATTGCTACGATATTTTCCCCCTTGAGACCATAATATTTACAGTATGCCTCTGCTCCAGCAAGGGCAAGAGCACCTGCTGGTTCTAATATGCTCCTTTTCTCCTCAAACATGTCCTGCAACAAGTTCTGCTATTGTAAGATCTTGATAGTTCAAGTCATGTGCTGTGATTGCCGTGGATTCCAAATGCATAGTACAAGCCAATGATGGAAATTAGGCACCACAGAAGCGGTAAATAAAATTACATAAGGACCAATAAGAACATGCTATGTACTGAGAAAAAGTCAATGCCAATGTCAAAGCAGACAACCTTCATAGGATACCAAAATAAAAGGCTGAGATCACATAATTGAAGCATTATTTACAAAAGACAATGTCTCCTTTGTTCAGCCTGCGATTGAATTTGATAACTGATGCACTTGATATTACATAGAAACATGTTCTTGCTACCATTGCCACTACCCTTACAATCTCTTTACCAAACCTTAACTTGGGGTGTGAAGGGGTTGAAACACCACTAACACAATGCACTCAAAAAGGATTAAATAGTCTTCTGATTACTCAAAAGCAACAAAGATTTTGCATAGGTTGTAATAGTCATGAGCTTTACCTAAGCATGAGCTCAAGAAGATTTTGATCATATCATATCAACAACTTTGCAACAGAACAATAAGATCCACATGATTCTTTCACCAAAAAAAAAGATCTGATTAATTCAAGAATTTAGAGCTAAGTTAAAATAAAAAAAATGGATTTTTCACAAGAATCATTGGCTCCGTTTGGATAACCCGTTGGGAAAACGGACACAGATTCCGAGGTAGTTTATGTGAGAGGAATTTTGTCTCAGTAAGCGCACCCGTTGGCAAAACGGGCTTACCAAACGGATCTATTCTTGGAAAAAGTAAAAAATGCAATATAAACTGAAAAACCATAAGGAAACTAACTCATACTCATCATGGTAAAGAAGCACCGAATTGAAAGCTTTCACAAGCAACAGGAACCTCACCTTTATCGAGGCACAAATTGAATCGCGGCTTACAAGAACTACACCATCTACCAAATCCTTGCATATGCGAAAGGTTTCTTCACCAACCTCTTTGACAGCTACACCATCTGCAAATCCTCCTACCTTGTCCAAAATCACTCTCTGACCATGATGTAGTGACAACGCCATTGCATTTGCATCAGTGGGTTCCACTCCAATAATCTTTACCTGCACAACAGGTGTCAACAGTTATTCCTCTGACTATAAATCATGCCATGCAATGTAGAGAAAACAATCATAACATCTTACGAACCTGTGGAGACACCCGCTTCACATAAGCAGCAATGCCAGCTATCAAACCACCGCCTCCCACAGGCACGAATATTGCATGCACTGGGCCCTGTATTTGGCGAACAATTTCCATCCCAACTGTTCCCTGGCCTATAATGACATCCGGATGATCAAAAGGTGGTATGAATGTTCGACCCTCCTCTTTTCCACGCTTCTTAGCATATGCTTGTGCCTCATCATAAGAGTCCCCAATTAGAACAACTGTAGCACCCAGCTTCTCAACAGATTGCCACTGAAATTAAAAGGAGGGTGGGGGGATATTTGGTTGGTTAAACTTATTCTCACAGCATAGTCTTGATGAAAACAACAAAAGCAACAGCAGCAAAAATCCACCTTGATTTCTGGCGTGGTTATAGGCATAGCAATCACAGCACTGCAATTCAATCTCTTGGCAGCTAATGCTACTCCTTGGGCATGGTTTCCAGCTGATGAGCAGATTACACCTCTTTCCAGCTGTTCCTCTGAAAGTTTGGCCATCATATTATATGCTCCTCGGAGCTTAAATGAGAAAACCTAGGAATGGAAATAATTTTAGAAACTCAAGAATCAGGGACACTTACCATTAAACTATTAACACACACCACCATGGAATATCAATTATCCAGTCACGTTCAGTTTGTAAAGAATTATGCTCACTAAAATCTTATCATGGCATTTCATGTGTTAATTATTTATGCCCAGCTGATTCATAGAGGATCCATTCAACTTCAAAATTATTTTGATGCAATTTGAGAAAATTTGTAAAGCATATATCTGTCACAGTTAAATCGTCAAAAAAAAAAAAATAAGAAAGGAGGATAACGAAGAAAAGGTCATTAAGACAAACTAGTATAATCCTATATAATAGAACATCGTCATATTTATGTCTTCGCTTTAGGGGAAATCTCAGAACACGTTATGGTCATTTAGACAAATCATTTCCCAAGACTCTGCTACCAAGAAAGAAAGATGATCGAGCTATTGAGTACAGTGATAATGCTTAATTCTAACACACAGAAAGAGTAAAGTAGAAGTTAGAGGTCAGCCTCTGCGAAGGAAGCTGAAATGAAAATCCATCCCGCCATCTTCTTCGCCCACGGGCACAGACACCGCACAAAAGAGGGGACAGTAAAGGATAAGTTTATTAACATTTTAACACAAGATTAACGCTTCCCGCAGAGAGATAAAAACTTGCTGAATTTAATTATAGTATTATCTTCACGAAGTTTCATGGAACTTAATAAGTGGTAACAAATTCCTCATGATCAAGTCATAACTATTTCACTCCAAATCAATATCGGAGCCAGAGATGTAGCAGGAGCACATTGCGCGTATAGCATAGAGATGCAATTTACAAAATGAAAAGTAGACAACACTAAAATCCATTCAACATCACCGAAGATTGCAACATACGGGCTGTAAATCCTCTCTTTTGAGCCAAATATTGACCCCCAATCTTTCAGACAGCTTTGGCGCCAGCTGGAGCGGAGATTCAATAGCCACATCATAGACCTTAGAAGAAAGTATATTCGTCAAGTAACCCATGGCATTGATTACGCTATCATTGCCATCACAGCCAGTGCGGTCTGGGACTGCTCCAAGGTAACCAGGAGGGTACCGTAGAGAATCCGGCGATGCCCTGGGACAGGGGGGCACGGAAGTCGCGGCTAACGGATCTTCTCGAGAGGTAACGGTTGAAGACGAAGACGGTACGGAGGTTACCTCCACCGCCGATTTGGACAAGGAGGCGGTTATGAAGGGCTTGCCATACCATCCTCTGGCAAATTGATTGCCTCTGGGGTTGCTAAGAAGGGATCTACCGGCCAAGTTCTGCAGACGGTCGTGGCAAGGAAGAGGCGACTGGGTGGAGGAGAATGACAACGCCTCCATGGTGGCAGGAAAGTGAGAGATAGGAAGGGGATATGAACTATAGAGCAGAAAGCAGCGATTTGGAGCGGCTGCTTTTGCAAACCGGGTGGCAGCGACTCAGCGAGGTAAGTGCCACAATAATATACGATGAATCGGTCAGCTCCACAGAATCACAGAGTATCACGGCATTGAAAAGGTGGGACTTGGAACAAGGAGGCGGGCGAGTCTTGACTTATTTTCCCTAGGGTTTTGCATGTACCAAGTGTAAGAACCATTAAAAATAGAAGGAATGCCTCTTACCATCTTTTCAAGAAAAGATGGTTTCCCCAGATTTTGAAAAATATCCTTTTTTTTTCTTTCCCAAGTTGATTTTTAACATTTTGTTTAAATTAATTATTTAAATAATTAAAAAATTTATTTTAATTTACATAAAAATGTTTTCTTTCAATTGAAGTGAACAAGAGTGCTTGAAAAAAAAAAACTAGACGTAGATTGGGTGCCTTGGGAAGATAATCTCATATGTTATTTGTCTTGTACCAAGATTAATTTAGGGTGGACTGACTTGGGGGAGAGATAATAGTACTGCATTTGATTCTCCGGGTGGACCCTGCTCATCAAGATGAGCTTGCTTGTATGCATCGGCTTCAACACAAAGGCTCATCCTCATCTTCATGCTCCCTTCCTACGGCCATTAGGACTCATGTCTGTTGTTGGTTTCAAAACGCGTTAAAGATTTCTGTTTTTCCAAATAGTACAGATACAATACGTTCCCAACATTGACAAAACATAAACGAGTATATATTCCACTGCTTCGGTTTATTGGAATTGGTTAATTCCTTATGATATCATGAATTAATTTTTTTAATTTTTATTTTGATGAGTGCACACATTTAATATTCAATAGCATCTCAAATATGATTATTTCTCGTAAAAGGATGCATGTGTGCAATGAAAAGCATACAAACACAACTTTTAACGTGCGTTTGGCTTTTCTTAAGGCTTTATCTTTTTAGTTAAAGCTCCTAAACCAAATAACTTATTTTTGTCAGTTTTTCAATAAGTATGCTTTTTTTTTATAATCTACATTTACAATATTGTGAACAGTACATGACATAAGCTGATGGTTGCTGCTTGATTAAGGAGCCTGTTGCTCGTATCTAATGTTAGCCGATGTAACTCAAGAACTATGGGTTTCTTTAGCTATTTTTGTTAGGATTATGATGCATTGTAACCGGTAACTTTCCAACTTCGACTCGTCTTCATGGATAATAATTTAAAAAAAAGAGAGTAGTGATAACATGAAGCAGTAAAAATAATCCGAACTTAATGGTAAGTGTGTTTAATCTCTGATCAGACCTCAAACTAAAAATTATAATTTCAAGGACAAATTTTGAAATATGGGACAACATCGTGTTTATTTCAGTTCGAACGATTTTAAATTTTAATAAAATCTGCACACACAAAAATTAACCGAACTTTTATTTATAGAAAGTAATAGAGAAATTTATTGTTTGATCCCACATAAGGGACTTATTTATCAAATGGTCCCAAATTTTAAAATATTTAAAAAATGATCCCATTGACAACACAAGGTGTTGTCAATACAGCGCATGGTGTTGTCAGGTGTTGTCAAGTGACAACACCATGTGCTGCATTGTTAATGGGACCATTTTTTAAATATTTTAAAATTTAGGATCATTTACTAAATATCTTCATTATGTGGGATCAAACAATAAATTTCCCAAAGTAATACCTGTAACAAATCAAAGGTAGGTGACGAAAGCAAGTAAATGTCTATTTATATTAATAATAAAAATTATATTTTCACCATGATTTACGGTATATATGGTAAGTGTATAATAGAAGTTATATTTCAATTTTATGTGAGTGTACTTTTTCAACACACAAATGTGAAGGAGGAGTAACCGAAAAATTGCCAAGGCTGCAAATGAACAAAAACAGTTTGTACAACTTTTCTTGTAACATTTGTGTCAAAGAAATAGTTCCATATAGATTAGCACTACGGGGTCAAGTGAATATATAATAAAATATAATTTTAGATTAATAAATGAGTTAAAAAAATTAAATGGCTCATGCATGATAAAAATAACTGGAAATAGATCCAACAATTTTTTCTTACACTCTACAGGTGAGTTAAATGCTTACTGGGTACCCTGCATTACAGATTTTTATAGAAATGCAAAATATTATTTGAATGAAGCTTTGACTATAAAATACACTTTACTAACCTTTAATGTGGAGTTCGAAAGTTGAAAGGATTAGTCTCATCGGTCGATCTTTTGAATCAATACTTGTTGCTTTGAATGCACTATGTCTCCGTTTGGATAGCGCGTTGGAAAAACGGACACAGAATCCGAGGCAGTTTATATGAGAGGGAAAGTATCTCGGTAAGCGTACCCGTTATGCAAACGGGCAAATCAAACAGAGCCTATAATGGGTGTGTTGAAGGCATTGATCTGTACGTTGGAAACGGGAAAGTTTTTAATGTGATTGTTGAAAGCAATAATAAAATAATTGTCCATTGTTCCTTGGCAAAAAAAAAAAAAAACCAATTGTCCATTGTTCCAATGCCATAAAATATATTTTATATGAAATAATTTCTGTACATTATGCACACATTATTTTGCTTTTAAATGGATTCCACTGAATGCATTCAATGGCAGCATTTGAAACTAATAGCCGTCGTTATTGCAAATTAGTTTAATGCAATTAAATTGGTAGTTACGTGATTTTAAATTTGTTAAATCTGTGAAGCCCGGTGTCTACATAAAAGCTTCAAATGAAAGGTTTATAATACACACCTCTTGAGCTATTGAGTATTCCGCTTCACTCCTCTGGTTTTGAGGTCCTGCTGAATTCTATTATTTTTTTACCAGTTCTGTTCCTTTGCATTTTTATATAAAGAATTCGTTTAATCTATCTTGCTTTACTGGTGGTTGTAGAATAACCCTTAAGAACAATACCCTATAACACAATTAACATTAACTGTTTAATTACTTATAAGTGCAATATTACATATAGACAAAAGATTCATGGCTAAACCAAAATTCAGTTCGAAACTCAGCGGCAATTGAATTTATTATATTAAGTTTAAGCATTGCAAAAAATATATACTGTTTTTCGCTGTTAAAGAAATTTGCCGTCGCAAGTTATATGGTTAAGGATCATTCTCTATTGAATAAAACTGAAAATAAATAACAACCATAGTTATTCGAAATAAAATAAATTAAATTATTACTCAGTGAAGGGGGAGCTTAAAACAGTGATTGATTTAAACGTTGAGGGGGAAAACATAACGTGGAATATAAAACCCTTGATTGAACGAATATAAAACGTGATCTATACTTGACCCACCTACCATGCCGACGAGAGAAAATAATGTTATTTCATGGAGTCATGATTGGACCTGTTTGAAAACGCGGTAAATAAGTGTTTTTATCAGATCAAAATAAATATGTGAAGGGAATTATCTCGTTTTATGGAAAAATACCGTTAAACATACGCTTGATTTTTAGAAATGCTGTTTCAAACAAACCAATTATTTAATGGTGTCATGTTCTTATTGATAATGAGTGTTGTGAACCGTCGATCTATAAACATGATTCTCGTTACCAATTCTCACGGTGTGCTTCAAATTTTAAATTTAAAGTTACATTTAAAAAAAAACAAAATATTTATCTTTCCTATAATTGTTTCTACCACTCTCACAACTACGTGACTGTTTGGGAAGCCATTTTTTCAAACGGTACACGTAAGTCGAGACAAAACCATTTCGAAATATGTAAAAACCATCTCGAAATTTATAAAAAACATCTTGAAATCCGTAAAACCATCTTAAAATTTCCAAAATGCCTCAAAATCTGTAAAAATCATTTTCTCAACGGAATTCTCAAACAACCACTACAATTCTTATTTAGATTGCAGTCCTCATCATCCGTCAAAGCTTTCTTTTTTCTGCATATTTTTATCACATTCTTTAATGGGCATGGGAGTGAGAGAAATGCGCTCGCTCACGATTAATAAAAATAGGGAGAATTATATTTATGTCTCGTGATAACGAATTAAAGAGATTGTTAATAATAAATTAAAAAATGTTATTAATAAATGAAGTAGTCACCATTAATAACATTTTAAAATCTTAGAGTAATTAATAAGCACTCCGTCAAAAATATATGCAAGGCATGTCATATTTCTTCAGAAGTTACCCAAACATTATTTTTAATAAAAGTACTAATACCCACTTAAAAACCTAAACAACTCAACAATAGCAAAAAAAAGTTAAAAATTTAATTATTTGATTGATTATTACATATATTATTATATTAGTTTAGAAATATTTGTTTAAAACTCAAGATATTTAGTTGGTAAAAAAAACTCAAGATATTTATATTTACATCCTAAAGTTTTGATATAAATGTTATATGCTAAATATTTAAAATGGTTAAAAATACAGAAAACATTAATTTTTCCTTATAAAAATTTCTGGATCCACCGGATCATTGTGGATCATATTTACGGATCATTCTATTAAAAAATTAGTTAACAACGAAATACAAGTTATTTTATGGAACATACTGTGTATGTTTGGGAAATCTTTCATTCAACGATGTACGTAAGTTAAGACAAAAAATATTTTAAAATTCGTAAAAAACGTCTTAAAATCTATAAATTCTTCTTAAAATTCGTAAAATTCCTTTCTCCCAACAGAGATACAGTCACCGTCAGCGTTTTCCATGGAAGTAAAGAAACCCAAGTGGGCAAAGTCAATTTGCGAGAAAGCAAAGGGGTTGATTTGATTGTTGTTCGTCCTTCATCCAGAAAGGAATCGGATTCCAAGGACCTTGCCGTGGGTAATGCTGTTGGCGTGGAAGCCCCCTGCTTCTCGTCACTGTTCCTCTTAACCAAGCAACTCCATCCATTATTACTCCTTTCATCAAACCTTTTGGCTTCTGCTTTTTTTAATTGCCTCTTGTCTTCTCCGTCACACCAGTCAAAACCATCTCCATCTTTCTTCTGTATGGACAACGCTTCCTCCAAAACAGACCTCCTAACTCCATTAGTCCTCAAATCTGGTATCCCTCTGGCCGCTTTGTCCCTGGCTGCTCTCATCTATGCTGGTATCATTGCCAGGAGAAACCTATCCACAACCTCTCTTGACAGACCTCAGGTCGATTCCCCTGAAACTAATGATTCTCAGCAGGGACTCAAACCTGATGAAAACTCCAAGGAAGACGAAGAACATAACCCGGCATCCTATGAAAGTAATCCGAGTTTAGAACAAGAAATTATTGGGCTAAGAAGCCAGATGGAAGGTTTGCAAAAGAGGGAATCGGAGTTGCGTCTGCAGTTTGGTCGGTACTGTGATATGAAGGAGCTGGAATCTCTGCTGATGCAAGTTACGAATCTGTTGTCGATAGAGACCGCTCGCGTTGAATTATTGGAGAAGGAGATTTCGTTTATGGAGGCAGAGAACAACAAGTTGGAGGGTTTTCTGGTCCAATATATGAGAATTATTGACCGGCTTGACGGATGGAAATCACAAAACAGATTGCTTCGTGGGAGGCTTAAGAAGCTTCAGAGGAAATCAAACGCACAGTCTCTCCTGACGAATAAGCAAGCTTTGAAGATCAAGGCTTCAGAAGCTGAGATTTTGAAAAACCGTGACGCCTTGAACACGAGGATTGATGTTATCAATGAAATAAAGAACGAAGTCAGAGAGCTCCATAGCGTTTTGGAACAGTTGCAGAATGAGAAGAATGAACTCCTGAAGAAACTTGACGAGGCAGAAAAATCTTGCGCGTCTAAGGTAAGCAGCAGATACACTAAAATAAAATTTAAAAATGGGTTTTGGTTTTCATGAGCATTATTGAACAGGAGGTTTCGGTTTCCCATGTGAAGGTTGAGGCATTAGATGGAAGCAAGGAAGAGTACAGGAAGCTTCAGAAGGAAATGGAGGGACTGAAGAAGGAGCGAGAAGAGGAAGTGAAAGAAGTGATTCAGCTGCGTTGGGTGAACGCTTGCCTGAGGCATGAGCTGGAGAGGCAGCAAGAGCAGCATAAGAATAGGAGAGAAAAGAGAAGTGTGAAGTGAACGATGAAACAGAGCATGAGTCAGATGATAGTGTGATAGAGAAGGACGATGAGACAATGGTTTGCTTTGGGGGAGTTCAAAGTGATGGGGTTTGTTCGAAGAATAAGTTGCTGAGAAGGATCAAGAGATGGGTGGAAGGTAGTGACAAGGCAAGAGTGAGCCCAGTGGCAATGGAGAAAGACGGCCATGAAAGCCATACAGACAAAACTCCAGTTCCTGCATGAACAAGCTCTTCCATGCTGATATGTTACACTCTGCAGTAAAACGCAGACTAGATTCTTCATAACAAGTGTCATATGTACATATTCTCAAATAATTTAACATCATAGAATAATAACTCAGACTGTAGGCATCTGAAACTGGAAAATTGCCCCTTACTCATGTCTAATGACGACGGACTCGACTCACCTGCAATGAACTTGAAACTTTGGTTATGAGAGCCCCAAGTCTGCAAAATAGTTTGTTCAATGTAGCAGAAAAATATAGGGGGGAAAATTAAAAATTAGTTTGATATTTCCTTCCCTGTGAAATCATCAGGATACTCATCATAAAAAAAAATAATGGAAAAAAATCACATAATTTGTTATTATTTGAAAGCAATAAAAGTTTATTGATTTTTAAGAAGTCCTGAAATTAAAAATAAAACCAAAAGAAGGAATATAAAAAAAATTAAACGTTAAAAATTATATTAAAATTAAATTAAACTAAAGAATGGAATAAAATTCAATACAGAATAGAAAATATTATACTTTAAATAATACTAAAAAGTAAACGTATGTATTCATCTATTATTTATTTGCAATATAAAAAAAGCTAAAAGGTTTTCAGTTAAAGAACACAACTTACAACATAAATCATTTTATATTAGTCATGCAACTAAGGGCCCGTTTGGTTTGATGGAATTTGAAGGCATGGATATGTAAATGGAATTGATTTTCATATCCATGCATGTTTAGTATGATGGAATTCATGGATTTTCATTTTCACATGAAAAGCTTGGATTTCCAATTCCATGTTGATAATTCCATCTAAAAATTTTTCTAATTTTTCTTAATTTGATTTAGGTAGTTTTAAAAGTTAAAAAAAAAGGATTTTTTAATTTAGAAGAGTTTTTAGGTCTTTTCATCTAAAAATCATACCTCATTTCCATGACATACCAAACATACTTTTAAACCTCATTTCCATTTCCATTTCCACATCCATATCCATATCCATCAAAATGAATTCTGCGTACCAAACGAGTCATAAGGTCACGTTTGGTACCATGGAATTTGAAGGCATGTATATGGAAATGGAATTGATTTCTATATCCATGCATGTTTGGTACCATGGAATTGGCTTCCACATGGAAGCCAATTCCACCAAAACTATGGATTTACAATTCCATCTCAAAAGCTTGGATTTGTAAATCTATGGAGATAATTCCATCTAAAAATTTTTTAAATTTTTTTTAATTTGATTTAGGTAGTTTTAAAAGTTAAAAAAAAGACTTTTAATTTAGAAGGGCTTTTAGGTTTTTTCATCTAAAAATCATACCTCATTTACATGACATGCCGAACATACTTTTAAATCTCATTTCCATATCCATATCCATATTCATTTTCACAATTTAAAAAATACCTGCCCTTTTGTGTTTACAAACGTCAAAAGCACGCACCTGGTCACCCAGAACAATTACGTTAAGAGACCGTTATTTTTTTATTTTTGCTTTTTCATTATTTTCAGTGGAGTCTGTGTTTATAACCATGTTTGTTCGTGAAATATCGATAATACAATCTTCCGACTGAGACGCCAAATTCTGTGATCTCTAAATTGTGGATGGAAGCTAAAGAACGCTATCTTCTCCGTTCGCTCCCGAAGACAAGGGGAAAAAATAGGTTTTGATCTCTGAACTGTCAACTAGCTCTATGGAACTCACTCTATTCCGTCATCAGCGTAGCCATCACACGATCCTCCATTCCAGCTTCATTCACTCTTCAAGTAAATTCTCTTTTCTTCTTTCAAGCCCCGCCTTTATTCTTCAACTTCAACCTAAAGCTAACGCGTGATTGGTTATACTTGTATCCCCACAGGGACAAAACACGAGCCTTTACAGCAGAAACTCATTTAGGCTACCCTGCCGCTGTACATATTCTTCCTCTGGTCAATCTGCTCCTGTACCATCCACTCTATGTTTGCAGACTGAGGGAAGAAGGGCATTGCTCACTGCTCTTCTTACGACTGGTTAGATCACAATCACACAAGATTTTCTCCCAATTTTTTCCCATTACGATATGTTTTTATAGATGTAACATGCCCTTCATTACTTTATCCATACCAACTAACGAACCCACTAGCATAGCTCAAGTGTGTTTTGCCTTATTTCAGCTGCTGAAGTTTATTCGTGTGGTGTGGCTGGAGCGGTCAGCACAAGTAGAAGAGCAGTATGATTCCGATCATTACCTCTTATCGCCTGTGTTTTTCCGAATGATTGTTTCATGTTCTGGTTGAAACTCTGCATTTTTTTTTTGCAGCTTCGTGCATCGAAAATTCCGGAAAGTGAATTCAAAACCCTGCCTAATGGTCTCAAGTCAGTACATTATCTCCCCAATAATCTTTGATTATCCTGGCCTCTGCATTAGCTTCTTATGTCTCATGAAGTGAAAACTGTTACTTCAACCCCTGAAAATAGATATGCCTACTAAGATTATTAGAACCTGTCAATTTTATTTGCTTGATGACACTACATTACAATAGTCTTAAGCTTTCTCTCACATCATTTACACTTTCTTTTTTTTTAACCCTAAAAAGTGTTCATAACTATTTTGATTCTACTGTCTGATGACACTGTGATGTCATCATCAGTTATTATGATTTGAAGGTTGGGAGTGGAGCTGAGGCTGTGAAGGGATCCCGTGTTGCTGTACAATTGTGACCCTGTTAACTGTGATTCACATGTTTTTGCTTTTGGTTGTTGTACGTAAAGTTGACTTATGGTTGATAAAAGCTTCGAGATTTCTATACAAGACAGATTAAATCTTTCATACTTTGTTTCCATGGGGAGTAGGAGAAAGAATAGCGAAAGATGAGGTGATAGGCGGGGCAAGGGAGGAAGTATCTAGCATAAATCATTGCTTGCTGCATATAAATAGCACGAGAGTATTGGGGTTCCATCATCCACTCTTCAAGTCTTTGACTATAACTGAATCATTAGCGAACTTGACCTTTTGTGCCAATTTTTTAAGTGTGAAAATATTGTGAAGGGTACACATTGGCATAAGTCGGAGCTTGTGAATGGTCTCACCAAATTGATTAACGGATGCATATCATGCTACTTTCAGATGTGCAGTTTCAACCTGAAGTTTTGTGGAACAAAAGGCTCACATATGCATGCAAAAGAAAGGAATGTATGATTGATTGGTTTTCAGTGTGGATGCGTTTACTAGTGAAAACGGGGGACCTGTGGAACTGATTCATTGCATTCAGACGATTTCGTTCATAATAATATGCCCTTTTACCTGTCCAGTGTTTGATGCATGCATCTATATGTAAGAATATCGTCCGTGTCTTCATGGCTTCGATCCTTTTTGTAGTGCAGAATGGAAATGTTGGTATTTATGATTACTTTAGTAATTTATATTGGATATGTAATTTGGAACTGCGGCCGTTTGGATCACTTATAACAGAAATGGTCTGTCATAGGAATTTCATTCTTGATAATGAATTTGATCAATATGAGGAGACTCTTTTTCAATATTATCCATTGATTCTAGCCCTTCATCATTTTGGCTTCTCTTTATCAGCTGATTGTATCTATTACCCACCTATATTCATATTATTATTTTGTAGGTTCACTATGTTGCTAAGTGGAAGAATATTACTTTTATGACTAGCAGACAAGGAATGGGTGTTGGAGGAGGAACGGTATGATAAAAATAAATAGAAATTTCGAGTTCAATCAGTCTAGCGATGTGTTTTTGCTGTCACTGCAGCAAGAGCAAGAGTATTTACTTATTGATTAATGAGATTCTTAAATTATTGCAGCCATATGGATTCGATGTAGGCCAATCTGAGAATGGAACTGTCCTCAAAGGGTTGGATTTAGGGGTGCAAGGCATGCGCGTAGGAGGTCAGGTAATGACAGAACGTAACACCAGATTTCTTCTTTATATCGTACAATTATGTCATTAAAAGCCAGACAATCTTAAAAAATTCTCTGTATCAAGCCTCTTAGGAGTGGCAGGAAGTTTCATTGGAGCACTGATTGGTAGCTTGTAGTGACTACCGAGCAGGAAGTTTCCCAAGGTTTTGAGTTATAAATGTTTTGGAATATTTCCTCTGGCTTCACAGGTTCTATTTTCAATAACTACGCATGCTTTTTGTGCATATAAACAGCAGATTTGTATTTCTCTCTAAATTTCTACCCTGTAGACCTTTACATACAAGTTTTTGGAAGAAGTGGGTGAAAAATCCTGATTCTTGCTTATATTTGGTCTGCATTCATACGAGTATATTTGAACGAAAGCAGAGCAGTAGATTTGTTGAGTTTTCTGCAGAGGTTGTTAATTGTTCCTCCTGAACTGGCCTACGGAAGCAAAGGAGTCCAAGAGATCCCTCCAAATGCAACAATAGAGGTAATTTGTTCGATCTTTTGCTATGGTTCCTATCCGAAGGATGATAATGCAACTTTGTTGCTGCGGATCACAGTGTCTATAGTAATTAGTAATGTCTACTCATACAGCGGTCCAACTTGAAAGATATATATATATATATAACTGTTAAGAAACTCCACCACGGCCCATATGAATTCTCTGCATTTAATAAATTCCCATAGTGTACACTCTGGAGAATGTGTCCTTAAGGAAGCTAGCTTTAGTTGGTTGGGTCTGTTTGCCTGTTCCATGATCCAAACTCCAAATATACTCATGCTTAATTTAAAGGGTGTACAATCCCTGTTACTAGCGTAGTTGAAAAACATTTTCTGATTTGAGTTTCAGATTTGTTCATGCCGTAGCTTAAGAGTTTCTACACATTAGTCAGTGAGTTTCTTAGTCTAGTGCTGTAATACTTTTATATGTATTGATCTTATTTTTACTATTTGATACTTTGTCCAAACTGCAGATAGATATTGAGCTGCTTTCCATCAAACAAAGCCCATTTGGGTAAGTAATGGTGCTCGAAACGGAAATCTGTTTATTACCATCACAATAACTTGTGTGATTGATACTTGGTCCGTTTGGCAATGCGGTGGAAAAGTACTTATGGGCTTATTCACACAAGCCGAGGCAAATATGTGGAGGAGATTGTCTCGTTTTGCGGAAAAACACTGCTGAACGTGCTTATGGCTACAAGCCAAGCATTGCCAAACAAGACTATTGGTTATGTATTGTGCAGGACTGCGGTAAAGATCGTTGAAGGCTAAGCTTTATTGTATCATGAGCAAGGCCTCGTTGGCTCGGCAATTTAAATGTCCAACGAACATAATTTGACAGATTATGTCAGGAGGGGACTACCGCACTATCTCCAGGAACCTTCTGCTTCGCCATTTTGTGTAAATTGACCTGGGAATTCTCACTTTTCTTTTCTGGAAAAGAACAAAAGAGTATAAAGGGCGAGAATGTGTAAACTGTCCTTGAGTAGGCTGATATTCCCGATTCGTTTGACTGGTATTTGTAAGGCGTTCTGAAAAGTTTTCATCCACAGTTTAATTTTAGACTTACATGCATTATCTTTAATCCACAAACATATGTTATGTAAATTTACAATCAGGTCTCAACAAAAAGAATTAATGAACAAAAGGTCAAAATTGGTAAAATTACCATAAGATCTTAGCAGTAGCCGGTCCGGTTATTATTGATGGCCGGTGAGATTGTTAATGACAATCGGACCAGCTACTGCTGAGACCTGATGGTAATTTTGCTAATATTTAGAACCCTTTGTTCATTAATTTTCTGTTTGGGACCTAATGGTAAATTTTCCTTAAATCTTGTTGTCTCTTTTCTGATTTTTGCTCCCTTTATTGGGAGCCCTTTAATGTTGTTTCCAAGTAAAGAGCTTGCTTCACATTATTTTGTCTATTTAGGACAAAATACCCTTCAAATACATGAAAAAATTATCAAGGTATTGCTATTACTTGTTTCATCCAGAGATGCACAAACTTTAGTCAGAGCTGAACTTTTCCCCTCCTGCATCATGAGATATATAAATGACACATAAGTTTAAAGAACTAAAAGTTGAGCAATAGTAATTTAATTGCAAGAGATATTATCACTTATATTACATATATTAATGTAAAAGTGTGTTGTGTAAATCCTATGGTCTTGCCCTAGCTAATATTCCCCCTTTTATGACCAAACTAGCTCTACCTATTTTGGACTGTTTAAAACTTTAAATGAAGGTTATTATTGAAGAAGAAACTGTTATGTTACTGTTAAATGATAATTCATACGTGGCAGAGTTAAAAGCTTCAAACTTCAAAGGCATCATATCAATATGGAAGGTGGCGACAATAATGAGTACAGCCCACTAGAAAGGGGCAAAATTCTAAGTGGGGATTTGGTTGGGTCATGGGTGGGGAAAACAAAGGGTTTGGAATTAGATTCCCCCCCCCTTTCTCTCTCCCCTTTTTCCTGTGATAGAATGAATAAACTAATCAAAATTCCAAGTGAATCTGAGATTGGAAGAAGTGTTGCACTAGGTAGACCAAAAGGGAAATTCAACTTTATTATACTAGGAATGCAACTCTAAAAGGTCATGATTAGGATTATCTCAATCCATGAAACTCATATCCTGGCTTCCCCTCTTGAAGGGTTCGCCATTCTCTTTCTAAAAGCATTGGATTGATGTTCTTAATCTTCATTCCGTCTGAGTTGGGATTTGGTCTCATCTCTCTCTCTCTCACCGCCGGGGAAAAACACTAATAACAGTAATGATACAGAATAACATGTGGACAAAACTCTATGAATAAATAGCCATATCAGAAAGAGCTTATTTTTGCTTTTGATGGTCGTACGGAACACCTTAAAAGAGAGTATATGTGAGCCTCGTTTGAGAAATTCTGTGTCATCCCTTTAAAATTTGAATTGAGGAAGGCACTGACACATGTAAATTTAGAGCATTGCCTCTGTTTAGATTCTTTGCAACATAACGTGGCAAAATATGGTCACAATACACGAGGGACAAGAATAGGAATAAGATTTCTGATGGTATAATCTTTGATAGGCGATGGATTAGACGAGTGGGAGAAAACAAAGTGAAGAAAAAGGATCACTTTAAAGTTTAATGAGTGGGATAAGTCAAAAGCAACTTCACTAGTCACCACAATTCATATACCATAACCTTGTGTGTCAGAGTGGGATACGCAATTATGGGGGTCACCAAAGGCTTTCCATTTTTTCTGAATTATTATTAAAAAAAAGGCTTTCCATTGATGGTAATGGCAACACTGAAACTCACTACTTCAAAGTGATTGTGTATTCTAGGACCACATAAACTCCTGAATTATTCTTTTACCCCCACCCTCTTGTTATTTTTTACGGAGAGATGGGAGGGAAATTAAAGAACTTGAAGAATTATTACTTAAGCATGACTATAAGCTGATGTCTAGTTATGATAGGGACTGCAATAAACAAACATGCACACAATCAAAACATCAATTACCTTGTTTACTGTGACCACTTTGAAACTTGATTAAAAGCAATGAACATAGGTGTTGATAACCTGGTTTGACACGAATACTATGTTCAAATATTTCAGAACATCAAGAAGAAACAGTGGACTTACCATGTCCTCATCTGGTAGCCCTGCATGAAACTTTATGATACCTGTCTCACCATCGCTGCCACCATCCTTCTCAATAGTGAATGTAGGTTGAAGACTTTGTCTACATGGAACCTTTGCTATTGTTTATGGCATCATGTTCCTATAGGTGAAAAAATAAATAAGAAAATATGGATCTTGCATATTGACTTCGTAGTGCGAGGTCCATAATGTCGTTGTGGTAGCATTTTAATTTATTATGCCTTGATGGGAAGTTTCTCCACTTTAATCATATGCTGGTCGATTAGATTAAAGAAAGAAAGAAAGATGGAAGCCTCCAAAACCGAAGTAGTAAATGGTGAAGCATTTTCCGTGTGCAAATTGCCAATATGGAGAAAACAGCTAGCAATGCCGCCCCTCTATCATTGTGAAGAGTATCAACTGGTCCCATAAATCACCAAAATTTTTCATGGTATTCCATATAGATTCTCTAGCCAACTTTTTAATTTGCATTGCGCCCACTTTATTCTAATGTAGCTGCCCTTCTTATTTACTCTTCGTCCTTCCAATCTGTAACGTGTGATCAATTAGTCATCCCCTTGTTCATGCAGAATGATCACTGAACCCAACATAAGTTCACGTTTCCAATTTAGCTATGTCCTTCTTCTTTTCTTTTTCATTAGTCATCATTGTACTTCTCAAAAGACTTGCCCAAACTGTGGCTCCTTACAAATTCCATACCCTTTAAGCACAGACCCTAGCTGTGGTGATCCATCCTATAGCCTTCACTGTGATCCAAAATCTAAAAAACTCTACCTTATCACCCTCAATGGAAGTTCATATTCTGTTCTCAGAATCATGTCTTCGATCCAACGCTTGGTGGTGCAGCCATCACCTTGGCTTTCTAGTTCATGTGTCACTCAAGATATGCCTGTAAGTGGTGGCCTCTGGTTAAACCAGTCACTTCCTTTCAGAATAACTTCATCCAACACAGTCTTCCTCTTTAACTGCTCGCCTCGCCTGTTAGTTTCTCCTCTCAACTGCACTTCTTCTAGTCTATGTCACCGTTACTTGGAGAGCTCAGGACATGTCGACAGCAAAAGAGCTCTTCAGTGTGTCAGTGGTCTTGGCCCGTGTTGCACCTTTGTTGCAGGTGGGATGCCTTCAGCATACAAGATTCGCCTTCACAGCTCTGGTTGTAAAGCATTCAGAAGCATCCTTCATTTAGATGCAGAGAAACCTGCTTACGAGTGGGAGGAAGGTCTTGAAATTCAATGGGCTTCTCCTCCCGAACCTCTCTGCAGGACACAGCAAGATTGCTCTGGAGCTTCTATCTGTTCCTCAGCTGAAAAAAGGGGCATCTTTCGCTGTCTTTGTAAGGGAGGATACCACTGGGAACCTATCGCTGCAACTTGCTTGAAGAATAAGAAAAAATCTAAATCACATGTCAGCTTAACAGTCTCGATTGTGGTTGTGACATTTTTTTGTCTAGCCACAGTTACGGCCATTATCTTAAGGAGGTCCTGGAAGCTCTCTAACAGGTCAAATCAGGCCAAGACAATAGAAGATGTGATAAAGTCAAACTCCGGAGAGACTCCTGCTAGGATGTTCAAACTGAAAGAGGTGATGAAAATGACAAATGGATTTTCTAAAGACAGAATTTTGGGTAACGGTGGCTTTGGGGAAGTCTACAGAGGTGAACTTCAAGATGGGACAGTTGTAGCTGTGAAGAAAGCTAGACTGGGGAACCTCAAAAGCACCCAGCAGATACTAAACGAGGTTGCAATTCTTTCTCAAGTCAATCACAAGAACCTAGTCAGACTCCTAGGTTGCTGTGTAGAATCTGAGCAGCCTCTCATGATTTATGAGTACATCTCAAAAGGGACACTCCATGACCATCTTCATGGTAGGCATTCCAATTTCCTAGACTGGAAAACGAGGCTGAAGGTTGCTTTTCAAACTGCTGAAGTATTGTCATATCTTCATTCAGCTGCACACACTCCCATTTATCATAGAGATGTGAAGTCCACAAACATACTGCTAGATGATGAATTTAACGCCAAAGTTGCAGATTTTGGGCTCTCCAGATTGGCAAACCCAGGACTTAGTCATGTATCAACCTGTGCTCAGGGAACATTAGGCTACTTGGATCCTGAGTATTACCGTAACTACCAGTTAACTGATAAAAGTGATGTTTATAGTTATGGAGTTGTGTTACTGGAGCTTTTGACTTCCCAGAAGGCCATAGATTTCTCAAGAGAGCAAGATGATGTAAACCTAGCTATTTTCGTCACTCAACATGTGAGCAACGGGTCAATCATGGAAGTGGTAGATCAGAGGCTCCTAATGGCTAAGGAACCATCTGATGATAAAGTGAAAACAAGCATACAACTTTTCTCAGAGCTAGCACTCAGCTGCCTGAAGGAAAAGAAAATTGAAAGGCCAAGCATGAAGGACATTGTTGAACAGCTTCAATGCATTGTTAAAATTGTAGATCAAGTGAGGAATAGTGATGAGGTATCTGTTTAAGAAAGAGTGCTGTGTAACCCGTATACTCCTGCACTAGCTATAATATTTTTTCCCTTTTTTGTCCAAACTAGCAGTATCTATATTTGAGTTTAGATAAAGGTGTGTTAGAAGCTATAATATTTTCAGATATTCATACAGTGCAAAGTTAAAGCTGTGAAGACACAATGGCGTTTAGGGTTTTGAAACATGATAGGGAGCATAGCCCACTAGGAAGAATCAAGATCCTAAGGGGGATTCAGTTGGGGGGGAAATAAAGAAAAGATTGGAATTAGATGCTTTCATTTTCTGTGATGGCATGAACTGATTAAAAAAAAAGCCCTCAGTGAATCTGAGGTTGAAAGAATTATTGCACTAAATAGGTTGAAATGGAAGTTCAACTTTGTTATAATGGGAATGTATCTCTAAAAGGTCATGATTATCTCAATCCATTTGAGGGAATAATCTTGACGAGCAATAGAAATTAAATGCCTAAAACAAAGAAGGGTAAAGAAAATGATTACATGAGATGAGCGGGATAAGTCAAAAGTAATGCATGTACCAAATATTTACGCGTCAGAGTGGGATAGACAATCATGAGGATCACCAAGGGCTTTCCATTGTTGGTAAAGGCTTCTAACTCACTGCTTCAGAGTGACTATGCACTCCATTACGGAGAAGGAACAGAGAGAGAGAGGGCAATAAACATAAACTCCAGAGTGATCTAGGCCTATTTTTCATTGATGAATGACTATAAACTGACGTCTTGATATTGTAAAGACTAACATAAACTACACAAGGATAGAATCAAAACATAAATACTCTCAGATTGGGCGCTTGAATCTGACCTGGTCACATAATCATATAAGAAATCTATATATCATATTGTTTGGGCGAGAGATTTGGTATCTCCCTTCATTCCCCCTCCTCCTCCTCACCATCATCAATGACCAAAGATGAAAAAGAAACAAACAATAGTTTAAATGACACAACAAATAGATTAACCAGTTAACTATTTCAAGTCATACCTTCTCCCTACGTTGTTGCTCTTGTCTTTTTGGAGCAGACTCCAAGATAACTGTCTCTTCTCTAATCTCATCATTACTTTCCTCAAGCTTTGGATTAGCATCCTCTGTAGAAGCAAGAACATTAAATCTCGATCCCATCTTTACCGGTTGAGATGATTCACCTTGCTTATCCTTGTTTTTCAGTAGAAGGCGTGGCTTCTGCACCATCTTCCACTGATCATTTTTAAAAATAGGGTGTTCAACAATTTGGAGGGCTTGGGTTCAAAAGGTTAACTTTCATGAATCCAGCATTTGGAGCTAAATTGGCATTGGCATGGAATGTGGTGACAGGTCCGAAAGGCCTATGGGCAGAGGTTTTAAGCTCCAAATATATGTTTAGAAGTGAAGATAATTTGCTTAATGTTCAACTCAGATTCTAGATTATGGAGTTTTATCTGTCAACAGAAGGACATTGTTGAAGAAGGCACAAGGTGGCAAGTTCGAAATGGGAAATCAGTTAGACTCTTTTGGGGTGTTTGGTAAAGCTTTTGAACACCCCAAAAGCACGTTCAACAGTGTGTTTCCACAAAACGAGATAATCTCCTTCACACATTTACCTCGTAAATGGTAAAATCACTTCTCCATCGTTTTACCAAACGGACCCAAAATGATACTTGGCTGTTTGAAGACAAGAAAATCAAGGATATGTGTCCAAGATCTTTGTCACTTGAGAAAGAAGGAAGTATGGTGTCGCAATGGGTTGATCAGGGCGATTGGGATTTCTCTCACTTGTCAACTATTGTAAATAGTAAAAACACATCTGAACCGCGTTCACAAAACGGGCACATTATATATTTTATTTTATTTTAAAAATATTTAATTAATTTATGCCAGAAAACTGAATTTAATTAACTTTTTTACTTCTCCCATATATATGTATCTCTTTGTTTAATTCTTTCTTATTAAATAAATAAAGAAAGATTGAAAAAAAGTGCTATTGTTTCATTATTTTTTGTTTTTTATTTATTATTTTTAACAGTTAATTAACTTGGTAAAAACATTTTAAATATTCCATGAGTTTTATTTGATTTTGAGATTTTCGATTATTTTATATATCATTGAACTCGTTTGTTTTTCAGCAATTATATATTTGAAAATATTTCTAATGTTAATAATTTCAAGTGAAGTAACAAATTCTAATTTAAACATGCACTTTTATCAATTCATTAATGAGGGCCTTAAGATCTTGTTTGAGATTTTTTTTATTTTATGATTTTACCTATGTATCATTTTATTTTCTCTTTTTTCGGTTTGCCTAATTTTCTTCTTGCTCTTTTTTTAGCAAAACATTCTCTTTGCTGTACTTCTCTGTATTTATTAATTTGCTTTGAAAGTGTGTGGACCCATAAGGCAGTTATCCTTTCATGTAATAATTACTAAGTTTTGTTTATATGTTTTGATCCTATTAAAAATAAAAATAAACAAAAATTGAATAACATAAAAAAATAGAAAAATTGAATAAAATATTTGCAAAAATCATAACAAAATGACAATTTAAAAGTTAGGGTTAAAAAGAAATTGTTAGAGCCTACCCTTAATATTGTTGAAAGTCAGTTAAAAATTAAAAGTTAAGATACAAGATCCCAATGAACTAAGGAAGCATAGATTTTGGCGTCAAGATTAAAAGTCTATGGGAATTTGTAATTAAAAATATGCATATACATACTTCATCGTCATTTTCAATTGCAGATGGTATTATAATCTTTTAATAACATTCAGAAATTCTGAATAAGATTTATAGGCCTTATTAAAAATTTGATAAAGGTGTTGGCCTGAAATAGGATTTGTATTTTCGGTTGGATTTAATAAAAAATTTCCCTTATAAATAACTTCTTAAACTTACAAGCAAACTTACTTACTAATGGAGCATGACTTGACTGCCACATAGCAATGAGTACTTTAACACAAATAGTTAATCAATTTAAAGAAATTAACCAAGCTAAATAAAATAATAATATAATGATATAGTGTAATATGTATTATAATTAACTGATTCCTTAATTTTTTTTCAATTAACCGAGTCATAGGCCAACTAGTAATTATCATTCTTATATTCAATGCGAAGATTTCAATTGCTTATTTCGTATTAACATTTTGATAACGCAGTCTACAAAATTTGGTTGGTTTATCGTGAGGTTCCCATGGGGATCAGAATCTTAAAACCATGAGATGCAATTGAACGAAAAGGTAAAACTATCATCAGCCCAAATTCATCATCTAGTCGATCATTGAAATCAAAATACAAAACAAATCCATCTCTCAATCTTACCGCCCCGACCATGCAGACTTTTTTTTTTCTGAAAGGAAATTATAGTGCGGAAGAAAACAGTGCAGAATCCATACATGTCAAAAATCATGCAACAAGAATCCGGGCCTTCGGAAGTTTCAGTCAAGACATAGGCTTCTAGTCGAAGTCTTCAGTTCACATTAACCTCAGCTGAAAAAAGTGACTCGGATTATGTGCATCCTTGCCCGACGCTTAAGGATTAGGCTTGGAGTTCTGAAGCACAGCTTCTTCCACCTTGGCAAAAAGAGAACTTGGAGATTCCAGGAGAAGCAGCAGGTCTCCAATTTCCATCTCCAAGAGCATCCCAGTAATCTTCGGTGCCAGGTCAGGCTATTCGAATTGACATTATAATCAAGTTCCTTCAGTTCATAATTTATCAAATCTAACCTCAAAGCCCACTAAGACAAAAGAAACATATGCAATGTCATTACCCTGAGTTTCTGGGTCAGTGAAAATATAGTCGCCGAGGCATTGCTTTTGTTCCTCAGGAGTGGCATCAGCAAGCATGCAGTGGAGCATTCTCGATCCTTGACTCCCAACGGTTGAGTTATGTGCTTTTTCGATCTCATGCTGGCGCCCGCTGGCCACATACTTAGTGAGCCCAGTCCTATGCTGTTCATGAAACTAAGAATCACAAAATGCAAGCACACAACCATCCACTTTTTGCCATCTAGCAACACGATGTTAGACAAAGCGTACCTGCTGAGTAGTTGATTCTCTTGCCGAGGCCGATGACCGAGAAAGCTGTAGTGCTTGTGGCATGAACGTATCCAAGTGAGCACTCCCCTGCCAAATTCCCCAACCGTTCATCCTGTTCCTGTTTTGTCTGCACGGCCTCATGGAAGTAGCTGGCTGTGAATGAGAAAAATATGGAGTACATATTAGGACTCATTCCCGCCATAAAAAAAAAACTACACCTGTTTATCCTGTGTGGGCCGTAAAAAGGGAAAAAAAAGACGTATGAAACAGGCGTGTTCTTAATTCATCAACGTAGTTACTCACAACAGAAACTAGAGCCTCTTCAATTGGTCCAGTGGGGGGTGCAAAGCCGTTAGGCCTCCATCCTGACCTCAATCCCAGCGGTTCATATACTAGCCCGGTTCGAGGTGGTAGCTGTGAAACAAAACCAGTAGCTGCGTAGTAGCAAGGAGGATATCCACCATGTATAACAGCCGTTGAAGGACCAGCTAGTCCTGTTATTCCCTGTGCATACTGGACCTTTAATCGTGCTAGCCTATCTTCCTTCCTCTGAGCAATAGCGACATATAGCGATTTACGATGAAACATGCATCCTGCGACATATTAGAGTCGATTTGATGAGAAGAAAGTAAACCAACGTGACGGACGACTCCGCGGACCAATAGCACTATGTAGAATCCTAAATAACTCTGATATTTCCGTATCTTCATTGAAAAGAAAAACTAAAGAAAGAAACTTCTCCCTTTCTGACCCACACAGACATGATAGAGAAGAAGTTTGCAGGAACCCCTCAATCTGTGTAAATGAACACTGACGGCAGCAGGGCAATGTCAAAAAATGCAGCAGCTAAAAGCGAAGAGACCTTGGAAGCAGCTCTCTACCAATCATTTGCTGATAATGCGCCGCTAAACAGGTTCATTATATCCACTTCAAATTAGGAGTTCTTATTGAGTTTTAACACAAGTAGTTCAGATTGAAATTGCTCAAAAAGAAACTGCTCAGGGTTCTGGTTTACAGGGGGAATGAAAGAATCATATAAAGTCTTGTTCATATCAAGATTCACATTCAATCTTTTTACTTTAGCACCGTGACTTTCAGGTTAAAGAGACGAAACTCATTCATCTTTGACTCGCAGCTATAACAACATACCATGGAAATTAATCACGGCTTTGTTGGCCTCCTCGGGAGTGGAGAAACAGACAAAACCAAATCCCTTGCTCATTCCTCTGTCGTCCCGCATAACTTTGGCAGATGTTATCGTGCCGCATGAACTAAAATGATCTCTTAGTTCTTCGTCATTGACATCATCGTCAATGTTTTTCACATAAATGTTTGATCCCTGAAATATAAACTAAGACGTACTGAGACATTCAAGAAGGAAATGCAAGTTGAATGTAAAGAGAAAGGAGGTACGGATTACCTTATATTTCAATATCTGTTCCTTACGTTTCTCCTCAAACTGACGCTGCAAGATTTTTTCACGTTCAGCCTTCTTTTGTGCTCTGGCTACATATATAACCTTTGAACCTGCTAATGATAAACCAATAAATCATGTATCAATAGAGGGGATCAACATCATGAAATTGCGAGTTTTGCTCACAAGAAACTTACCGAGTCGTGATCCATGCATGGATTCCATTGCCCGTCTAGCATCGGCTGAGTTGAAATAGTTCACAAAGCCAAAACCCTTTGATACTTCATTGCAGTCCTTAGCAATAACCAGATTAACAATGTTGCCAAAAGGGGCGAACTTTTCCTGCAGAAGCTCTTCTGTAATCTCTGGGTCCAAATTTTTCACGAACAAATTTGTGAAATTGGAATCAGGACCAGGCAAGACGCGTTCACTATTTTTGACAAATTTACCGACATATCTGTGGCCAGATTTAGGGTCCCATTAAACTTAGCTTCCAGAGAGGTATATATGAAATTGAATACAGCAATTGAAAAGGAATTGCAAAAATTTAAAGACATATAGATACATATTAGGATGGTGACGACAGAAGTTCACATATTTTTTTTTTTGGTCTCGAAGTGCGTAGCACACTAACCAACAACTGCAAGTCTGACAAACGTTGGCGCAATATCAAAAAATGCAGAATCTAACACTTACATCTGTTTATCTTTAATAGTGGAGCCATTCAACTTTTCAATGGCAGCATTTGCAGAGTCCTCTGACTCAAATTGAACGAAGCCATACCCTCTGCTCTTCCCATCTTCAGATGTGGCAACTTTGCTGGACAAAATTTTCCCAAAGTTTTGAAACAGCTCCTTTAATCCCACGTTATCTATTGGTTCGGCTAAGTTCTATCATGATAAAAGAACCAGTTTTAAATTTTTAATCAGAATTAACTTCAGAAATAATAATGGATCAGAGAATTAGATAGAGGGTTAATTGAACAGTGGACATATACCTTAACAAATAGGTTCGCTCTGCCGCTTTTTCTTGCCTCGGGGTCAAGATGTGACCACATGACTCTTATCATTTTTCCGTTCAGTTTAGAATGGTTCTTCTCCTCAAGAGCACGAGAAGCTAGCCAAATCAAGGATAACTATTTAAGCAAACTGAGCCAGACTAAATTAACTGGATAAATATACTCAGATCTTAATCAGTATTTCTCTGATTATTTTTTCCCTATTGCGAATTATCAGAGCACTATGATTTCAAGTTCCATGGGTATCCTGAAAAATAGTGCAACTTCATGGTCCAAAAAATTTCGGTAACTGACGTACTAAACATGTTACTAAGAACGCCAGTTAAACAAATCACATCACCAAACCATCTTGAAATTCTTGGCGCCAAAGCTACTAAATCTCACGTTTTTTTTTCAGAAAATTCTAAAATAAGATAAAAGCGTCAGCAAAGATTTCAAGTCACTTACTCTCCTGATGAATAAAATTCACATTCATATGAATTTGTTTTTCAATATTAAATTATAATACGGAGAGCTAGACAGTGACACAAAACACGTCACATGGTAACGAAAATATTTGGGTTCACAAACGATGTCTTTAATCGAAGCATCGGAAATGAGACCCAAGTCACAACACCGGTTTCTTGTTCCCGCAACTTAAAGCAGGTCACTAGAGACCAGTCGAATCCAACAAATATATAATTTGAATTCTTTGTAAAAGGATTTCTTGAAATTAAAACAGAATCATGTAACAATCAAGCATCCTCCGTTGTATTTCAGAAATGAGACGAAACAACGGACAACTAGTAGTTCCGATAAGAAAAGACGGCGAAGGACAAAATACGGAAGAAATGGTATCGCTATCGAAATCAAGATCCCATTAAAACTGTTGATAAATTAATTCTAATAGCATTATTTATACAAAGTTCTTCGTTAGTTCTCATAATCAGATTCTATGCACATGAACATAAATACAATACTATTCTCAAAGCTATAGTTGCCCCTAGGCGAGCTCCCTGTTCCGTGAGTCTCCCTCACTTTCCAGGAATCAAAACAGACAAAAGAACTACGAAAAAGATAGCAATGTAGCGAAGGAAAAAGTTAATACGCAGAACAAAAAATCATATATACCGTCCTGGGGAGAGATGAAGTTGACGTAGCCATAACAGAGTGACCTTCCGGTGGAGGGGTCCTTACAGATCCGAGCAGAAGTGAGTCCCTCAAACTCCGAGAACACATCGAACAGCTGTCCATCGTTGACGTCAGGGTGGAGGTCGCCGACGTAAAGCGAAGCCGGTGCGGTGGCGACCGTTGGAGGAACCGCCATTGATATAGTGAAACGCGTAATTCACACGTATCGTCGATAGCTCTCCCGGAGCAAAGAAAGAAAGAAGGGTGGCCAGAGAGTCAGGTTGCGTTTCTTTTCCAGAATTTGATAAAAGCGTAATGTGTTTTAGGAGTGCAGAGAGAATCAGAAAGAGGGAACTTGGCAAGGTCCGATTCTAAAGAAAGGAATTCCACCAGAAAGAGAAAGAATGATGGAGCAACAGCCAGCAGATAAACGACAAGAAAGAAAGAGAGAAAATGAAATTTTTACTGGGTGAGAAAGAATAAGGAGAGCGTGATATGATCAGATGAGATGAGTGATGGGGTGGGGTGAGAGTTTTGCATGGCCGCTGGAGGTTGAGGCAGTTCGGTAAAAAGGATCTGCCAGCAGAGAGCCATACTCACGCGCGTAGAGAGACTGCGCGCGGGGTCTCTAATTTGTCATTGTCTCGTTAGCCACTTCGCGAAATGAATTGCAAATAAATATCGTTAGGAAACAATGTCATCAATAAATTACATACAGATACAAAGTGCATGTTTCGGAATCCCAGAATCCATCAAGAGAAGTAATTTACGGATTCTAAAAAGAATTTACAGAATTCAAAAAGAATTTAAAAATTTTAATATGTTTTTATAAATTTTAAAATATTTTTTACGTATGGCAATATATTTTTTTATTTGTATATATCGTCGGAGGAACAAAATTTTAACATCTTTACCAACTTAATGAAGAAAATAATTTACGTTTTACGAAAAAATGACGTACTCGTCGTCCTGTTTAATCTCATCACTGCGTTCAGTACAATCTAAAATCCAATGATATTTTTCTGACCTGGAGAAAGATAACTGACCTGGATAATCAGCATCGTGAAAAAAAGCAGTATTGTTGCAGGGACAGTGACGCGGGTGGGCGCGTGGCGAGAAGAGGCGAGTGAAGGGGAGTTGAAACTTCATAACGGAAAAAACGCCCTCCCACTCTCTCTAGTCTCTCACCTCTCGCCTTCTCCCACATCGCCTAATTCATTAGTAAGTGCACTGCCCAAATGTTCTGCACAAAGTACTCTCTGAGAGAGGCCCCAAAAAACAAAAAGAACGTGCAAATCGGAAACTCATATTTTATAAATATTGTTACTTTTCTTAATGTGATATAGTTGAGGGAGAATGGGGAAAAGTTTCCATTGAAAAATTTATAAAATGAAACATTCTATATAATGTGATCGAGATATTCCACAATATATAATCAAGGTTATAAATTATGTGCAACTGAATATCCTCGGGACGGATTCATTTTTTAATTAATTTCTGGATAGGGGATTTTTCCTCAATTTTCCTTATAGTTTATTAGATAGAAGGATGAGATCTAGAAATTCCAAATAAAGTATTTTCTATCAAATTGACCCCTAGAGTAAAAGTTATCAGCGTCGCTCGATTTGAAAAGGAAAATTAACTATCACAAATCTCCATCCAGAATATTATCCTTGATAACATCAACACACGAGATTCCTATATACCTTATGTATCCCGTGGCCAGTACATCACATTAATCTGTTCTCAGCCCTCATAATGAATCACAGATGGACTTACAGAAATAGTACAAATCTATCTGCTACGGAGATCATCGGCAACTTTGTAGGTTCTCATCCTCGACGACGGAGCCCCTCTGGTCATTTACAATGAGATTTTCGTTACAATAATGGAAGATGGCCCCCGTTAGCAACCATGCCAAACCCAAATGGAATAGGATTTTTTTTTAAATACACAGCAGAAGGGGATGCCGATAATCAACAAAAGATCAGCCAACCAAACCTAAGTTTCGAAGCTTGGTTAAAAAAAGAATGAGCTTTTGAACGTAAGATCAACATCACCACTATAAGGACTCCCTGAAAACTAACATGTACACCATGAGAATGCTAACAAGTAGCAAATTGGTGAGAGGATCCATCTGTGAGCTGCTTGCACTCCGCTTTCTTGCATTAATGTATTCATCCTTGCTCGTGGTCAGGGAGACATTTACAGACAAGGAACCTGAGCAGCAATCTGTAATTAATGCAGGAATGGAGATAATATTTCTCGATTCAATGAAAGAGTTCCTCTGGTGAACTTACAATCGTAATTAGCCCACCCAATTCGTTGATGAGCCAAGTCATAGACAAAAATCTTATCTTTTAGGACAACATCTACAAGATGAGGAGAGGACAAGGTTCATCAACCCAATACTTTAAAAACAATGGAGTAGGCAAACATCTGAGTATCATGCTTTTGAAGACATTTTCAAGTCAAAAGGAAGTCAACTCTTATCAATATAGCTTTACATTGACGTCAGACCAGAAGTGTTAAATTATAACAATCAGACCCTTTTCCAGATCATAATTTCAAGTCCCATTCCATTAGAGTAAACCGGAAATATCCTGTCATGTCAAATAAGATTCTTACTAACAACCTACCTAAGTTAGGAGACTCTGTGTGTGTGTGTTTACTATTTACTAAAATAGACAATTTATAATCAAGTTTTCAAATGCCAAAAAGAACTTATCTCATTTAAATAATCTCCTAGAGGGTCTTACCTCCTAAAATTGTAATCCCTTCTAGTGACTTCTGGAAACCGATACACCACATTGTAGAACCATCCTTTTACAGCAAGGTGGCACATCAGAGTATAACCAGAGGCATAAAAAAAAAAAAAAAAAGCTCTCCGTCGAGTAGGAAAAAAAAATGCAAGAATTATCCAAGTGAATAGACAAATGTACTTACGAGGAAACCATAACGAAAAAGGTACTGTTCAGGTTTTAAAACCATGGATGCCCCGCCTGCAAAATTTAAACTGACTGTAGGAAATATATCACCTATGCTGAATAAGCCACAAGAATAAATTATAATGAGTCTTCATAAGTCTTAAAGGACAAAAATTCATTGCAAACATCAAGTCTGAAATCAACCTGATTGAGACCAGATAACATTGGTATCCTTTTGAAGTAACTGGATTCGCTGATTGTGACACAGCAGTAGTGATCTACATGTCCATTAAGAAATTTAACCTCAGTCAGTGCACGTAAAAGTAAGGTCACTACGACTTCATATAGACACAAAAGGATTTTTTTTCCTGCTTTTTTGTGCCTTCTACCCCACTCTGTTTCGAAAATATTGCATAGACATCGGATGTAAACCTCAATATGATATTCAATTGCTTAACTGTTGTGAGTCATGAGATGAGAACCTTCATTAAATCAATACTATGTTTTATATGAAAACCAATTACAATTAAAGGCCTAAGGAAAATGGGATTCACAAAAGCCAGACACCATGAGAATGTGATATTTGACCGATAATACGTAATGGACAAACATGCTGTCAGTCTGTGATCTAATGATATATTAAAGGAAAAGTAGACACAAGACAAAGGAGGTAAGCAGCTTGCTAGTATGGTGAGGAAATATAAGCATTAGGCACCACACTTATCGCTGAAATTCAAACTGGTATGCAGATTGGTTTTTCAATTTGATTGGACCATATGCAAAATTATGAAAACATCAGATTAACAGCCTTGTTTCCCGGTTCAGACAGAAAAACCTTTTATTACTCTTTTTGAGGAGATCTGTTTATTATAAAATAAAGGCGGAAAAGGCATGTAAGATTTCGTGTTCTGAATAGATATATGAAGAGAAAGGTTATCATATCATGGAATTTTATGTGCCAAATACAGTATAATGTTTCAAATTTGTAACTGGGGAAAGAACTTACAGCATTAATAATAGGATCATATGCTTCTTGAACAAAGTATGCCAATGTTGTACCAGAGTCAACTATAGTTCCTTGGTTGACAAATGTTGCAAACACAGCTGAATCAATTGGGAGGGGTTGTCCATTGACAGCAATGCTCTCAAGATTTAAGTTGTAATGGGGTCTGTGATTGGATAAAGGAATGAGTCAAGAAAATGCCATGCATCTCAAACAGATTTATCAAGTTCCAAGTGATCAAATGGCAATCCTGATCCTTCGTTTCCTTTTTTCCACAGTACTACTACATGTTGCTATATTCCAAAGGGATTATGTTGAAGCATTAAACGAGTTTTTAGGGTCATCATGATATACTGCAGCAATACGTTTGACATGCATTTCCTTCAATCAATGTGATGTCAACAGAAGGAGAAGTTGTCAATAGCATCTGGAGAAAGAAAACATGAAACCAAGTAGAGAAAAGAGGACATACTGTGATGGGACTAGTGGGCTATAAACAATACTCGGCTCCAAAATCTCACCAAGGACTAATATGCCTCCTCCATTGCCTTCTCCTTTTAGGCAATGGGAGAAGACCCTGGGTGTTACACCTCGTGATGACAATTGTGAGATGACAGATAAAGCACCAGGGCCAAACCCAAAAATTCCATCAACTGCTTTATCCGTCTTTGTCAATTCCCCTGATTGATAGGTACTACACCTACACCACAAACAGACATCCAAAAATTTTAAAAAATATATCAGAGTAACTTGGCAAAACTAAAAGAAGGGAAGTAATAGGTTAAAATATAAAACTAGAGAGTAAACAGATACAAACGGATAATGTGTCCAACTTAATCAAACCTCATTTATTTACCTCTTCCCACCCTTTCATTCAAAAATCCACAACTTGGCACAACAAACACTGCCAATTTCAAACACCCTCCCCCCCAATTTTCTCCCATTTTCA
The DNA here is from genome assembly GCA_025593235.1 of Vachellia pachyceras. Classification (NCBI taxonomy): domain Eukaryota; kingdom Viridiplantae; phylum Streptophyta; class Magnoliopsida; order Fabales; family Fabaceae; genus Vachellia; species Vachellia pachyceras. Next base: position 2,975 of record JANTPZ010143843.1, on the reverse strand, counting down.
TCTCGACCAAACATGCCCTATAGCTCCACACTAACATACTTACTAATTCATTTGTTATCTATCCCATGTTGAGTGCTCATGAGCTTAATCTTACTTTACCATCTAGAAATGACAGGTGTATGCATGTATTCTACATAAAAGCATAAAGACTCACCCGAAGACAACATTGGCTGAAGAGTTAGCAAGCATAGATTGTCCCAACATCATGTCAAAATGCAGCAGGTCAGATACGTAATAACCTGATGTCCCGCTTCCATCTCCATACTGGAAAGTATAGCTGCACTGATTAATCTGAGGGGAGCATTCAGTTCCAGTACTTTGTAACGCAGAATTACATATTTGGTCTGAGCAAGAAATTGGCATGGCCGTGGATGAGCTGGCCATATCAAAGAAATTGAGCTCAATCTGTAGGTTGGAGAACATAAACAGCAAAAGAAACGTATTAAGTACAAGTGTCTTTTGATTTCCCAAGACACCATCACTATGAACAAGAACAAGCATCAAAATCTTACCCCCAGGTCACTAGATCGAGGGCAATCACTGCAAGCATTGCAAGCAACCCACAATAGGTCGCTTCCAGTATCAATCTGCACTCTAAATTCTCTTGGAGGAGAGCCCAGCTTCACTCTCGTAAAGTACAGCCTAAACAAGAAGCCCAATACAATCTTAGAAGAATACAATACTCGCGATCCGTTAATGTTAACTCTGAACAGAGTGCGTAGATGAATCAATTGTTACGAACAGAGACAGGGAAAGTATCAAGAACAGAGATTTATGGATTACAAAGGGAAGGAGGCCCGAAGAACCTATTAGTCAACCTGAATAAAGTACAAAATTATAACCGAGCATATTCGATCTCCATCTTTTTATTTCTTTCCATCGTTAGCAACGTCTTCCGCCGCCAAATGATAACGAAAAGAGGTCAATGCAACATAAAGACCAATAAATGCTTGCCAGAAGAGAAAGAAGAAAAGGATAAACAAAGAACCGAGTCTAAACTTAACGCAGCTTGAAATAACCCAATAAATGCACGTGCATTAAAACCGACGAGAAATTAAAGAACCCGGAAGGTATAATTACCCGTACCCGATGGAGTAGGGATCGGAGGTCCCTTCGACTGAGAAGTCGACTACACCGCCTGGAACGCCTCTCAAGATTCGAGCATGCCGGGCTCTGTCACGTGCTCTGAGTACTTCCAGTTCCACTCGCTGGCCTAGAGGAATAGCCCGTTCAAGAGGCAGAGAAGTCATCGGCAATCCACCGCATACCACCGTTACCGGCAACAATAAGGAGGCTAAGGCGAATAACAATGAAAGAAAACGCCGCATTTTCGGTGATTTAGATGCTTTCCTGAGGAAAATTTAGGGGGGCTTGGGATGACGGACTCGATGCCTACTTTCAGGCATTCAGAAAGAGAGAGGGAAAGCGGTGTCCCATGACAGCAGAGGCGGACGATACACTGTTGATCAGCTGGTTCCGAATAGATTAACCATAGGACCGAACGTTGGGTTCCTGTGTTCTATAAAAGCCGTTCGTCTTTATGTCAAGAAGAAATAAAATAAAAACAAGGATGCCCGAACAGAATATTAATACAGATTTCCCCAACTACTGGTGACTGATAACGCCTCATGAGGCATGGCCCATCGTCGAACTTTTTTCCCCTCAGAATTACTGAGATAAAGTGATCCCGCAGGCGCAGATCCATGATGACCACTGGTTCCTCTGAACGAACTAGTTGATTTTTTTTCCAGAGTAACAACCAAATTAATTAGTAGATAGAATTATTATTTTGTTCAACCTAATTTACTTTATTTATATACCTGTGTATAATTTAATAACGATTTTAAGTATTTCATAATAATCTATTTAACATTTTTAATATTCTCGTAAAACTTAACCCGTTCTTGTATTTATAGCCAAATGTTGTGTTAAATAAAAATGTACCTAACTAAAATGAGTTTTTGGAAGAATTTCTTTTCAACGATACACGGAATTCCAGATAAAACCATCTTAAAATTCATAAAAACTATCTCGAAATTCATAAAATCCATCTCTTCAATTCTTCTTAAATTCCGTAAATTTTTCTTGAAATTCTTAAACTGATTTCTCTCAAAGGATTTCCAAACACGCCCCATATATTTAACGGCTCTAAGTACTTGTTTGAGTTATGCATGTAATCAGTTAAAAAAATCATTTTTATGTAAATTAAGATAAATCTCTTTCATATGTTTCCAACTAAAATCAAAGAAATTAGGTAAAATGAGGTAATGCAAACAAACAAGAATGATGTTTTTACACCATTTTTCTTCCGAGTGATCAATCTGCATTCGAAGCTCGCCTTTAGTTATTTGTCTTCCTCCCTCATGCACAGATTAAAATCCACAAAATAAATCACAGGTGTTGCGGTTCAATGTTTTTTGGCTGACCACAGGTCAAGGTCTTCGGAGATACATCTTTAATGAGCTTGATGAATCAGGAACAGATAGAAAGGGGCATCAAGAAAAGAAAAAAAATACATATTTAATAATAATATTTGGCTGACCACCACGGTCTCCAGGTCAAGGTCTTCTGAGAAACGTTCATCTAGTCGAGTCCAATTTTTATTGGCTCCCCATCTTTGACGTTTTCAAACGATCGCTGAAATTAAAAATGAATTCTCAAAATAAAATTTCAGAAGTGTTTTTTTTAATTAAAAATAACGACACTCTCGCCATGATACTTACTATGTATGATAGTCAATTAAAAAATGGAGCTTAATATGAAAACCTGTCCAGAACGTATGGCCTTTTTGTTTTTTTTCCCGCGTGGCTTGGGGCAAAAAAAACGTAAAAGTCATTAACCTCATGCACCCCGAGGTGCGAGCACGCCTTTTTTGACCCTTGGGGCGCCACTCGCGGTAGCCGTTGGGCGAGTGACCAACACGCGCCAACCTAGAACAAGCCCGGGTAATGTACTGGCGATGAATCCCCCAGAGT